>JAOYFF010000099.1:896619-912931 GCA_025773925.1 Cryptomyrus ogoouensis | reverse complement strand
TCCAAAAAGTTACTGATATCTAGTTGGATGGCTAGATGAACACTGCTTCAGTTCCCAAACCTCTCCTCAGGGGCACCTCAGTCGTTCCATGTGTTTGTTAAATTTCACCATCAACTCATTTAATTAATTACCTTAATTAGTTAAAAAGCCAATGAGATATTGATTAGCTATATGAGGTAGAGTCAAAAAATATATGGATGTGTTGTGTGGTCGCCGGAAATAATGTGGAGACTTCAGCAGAGGTTTTGAAACGGCTAAGCTAACACACTTCGACAGGCATAACATCATAGTTTTACAGGAACAAAACGATCATTTAAACATCATTTTCTTTGGCTGCCTAAGAATTTTGCACAGTACTGTACAGGTAGCAATTAAAACAAAAAAAGTAATTAAAGCAATTATTTTGGTGCCAGACACATAAGGCTGAATGCATTGATTACAAAGAGGAGGAGGCTTCTAGAAAAGGGGGTTTATTATAGCTTTGCCAAATCCATCAATTAGAAACTTAAACTGTTATCAAGATCATCCCAACCTATAAATGATTCAGCTCACATCCGACATTTGGAAACCTGTGAAGGAGAATTTCAGTTTTATTTCAGTTTTACTTTCTTCTGAACCCAATATGGTTAAATATATGGCCACAAAAATTTGGCTTTTGAATGGCTGACTGTTTTTTGTGTTGGGCGTAATGCTTGAGGTTAAATTCTCTCCATTCGAGAAGTGGTCACATTTGTTTTTGACTGGACACACTTCTGGCAAGTGTGGGAATCTGAGCCGGTAATCTTAGTTGTTACCCTGAGTCTTTCTAATGATAATGTCACAGAGCTTGAAGCGGCGTCCTTACATCATTCTTCTTTGATCCAAAGGCAGCCCGGAGCAGCTGGGTGGCTGTGTTGCGCATGAAAAAGGGGTCCAAGATACGAAAATTACTTTTGTTAGCTAGCCATATCAGAGATGGAGACTTCCAGAAGCCTTTCCTGGACTGAAAAACCAAACGTGGACATGTCAGTGGCTCTCCAGCAGGTAAAAAGGAACACATCAGTAACATATCAGTAACACATCAGGTCCCAGTGTAGTAAATAACTAGGTACCCTCTTCTCATCAAACAGGATTTTCCTAAGCTAGATCAGGTCTATTGGCTTGAAGAGTATGACCACCATGAGGGTGTCTGGTTTGTTGCTAACAGTGGGGTCATGGGGTGCCGACTCGGGGTAGAAGTGAATGGTGGTCTTGTTGCGTACATTCTTCTCACAGTCCCTCACGGGACCATCGTTGATCCTGGGGAAAAAAGCAGATAGGAGGAGGACCATTTTAGGGAAATGTCACAGCTTTAAAAGGGACAAATTATCCAGTATGGGACTGTCACAGAGCCCCATTCTGTCACAGCGGCTTTGAAGCCACACAACCAGTCCCAGAGCAAACAAAGAGCTCTGTCAGGGGCTAATCCCATTATTTCCGTCAATGTGGCACATTATACAACAAAGCTGCGTAACCTTTAACCTCATTCTTAGAGGTCTGAAGGATTTTTCAGCAAGTTTCAGTGATATTACAGTTTCTCAGGCGCTTAACTACTTTTCAGAACAATAACCACATTCTCAAATCAGCCAATGCAGCCTGCATAACACTAACAAATCTGGCAGAACTCCCCATTTTCCATGCAAAACCCTCTACGTGAATCAAAACACTAAATAGCTCTTGCAAAACTGCATAACTCTCATCAGTCAAACAGGAGACACATACAAGTAATCAGTGAATACTCTCAGAGAAAATAATCACTGACTGCAGTAAAATCAGTACACACAGAGGGAGCAACAAGTACAAAAATGAGAAAGTGTATTCTCTGCAGGTAAAGTGGGTGTATTGGCTGTTTATGCAACATGAATATCAAGAAAATAAATTTGCCATGTGATAAAAAAGCCATGTGATTTACTCTGCCTGATCTCTTCGATCTCTGAAATCAGGCCACATGTTTTCATCAACGTCACAAACATTATTTTCCCTGGCAATACACCGTGGGAAAAACCTCCGAGAATGTCTGATCCAGCCTTGGCAGTCTGCCGCTGTGACCGCTCCACATGCCTCCGTCATGGCATCTAAAAGTGGCCGTTCCTCATATGGATGCTGATCATAGACTTTCCATCGCCATGCAGAAAAGAATTATTCAGTTGAATTGAGAAATGGAGAATATGGGGGTAGGAATTCCATTGTGATGTGTGGATGAGCGACAAACTAGTCCCTCACGGCAGCTGTGTGATGGAAAGGAACATTGTCCCATATGACAGCATAATGCTGAGCTGTGATTGTAGCATCTTCTCTCCCTTCAGACTCCAGAAGTGCTCTGTAAAGCTCATCAAGGAACGCAATAAGCTTCTCAGAGTTATATGGCCCAACTGTTGGGATGTATACCGCCGGACCGGTCTCTGATATACCTGTGCACATTGTAATGTTTGCACCTCTCTGTCCTGGTATCTGCACTGTTGGGTTATAACTGAACAATTGGAGGTCTAATATTGCCACCATCATTGAGAACTACATTACCCAGAAGGCACCAGCAAAATGGCTGCCGTTTGTTAATAAGAACACCTGAGCAGGAATGGTAGCTCTCAGTCTTCAATCAAGGAAAGGAACAGCACAGCAAGCTCTACTCATGTATTTACTCCAAAGACACCAATGGTTATCAACCTGATGTTTCAAACATTGATTAACTTGAAACCAACAAGTTGGAAAATAAAAGTTATTGAAAGGTGAAAGCAAGAGTTGTCCTTGAGTGTCCTTTTGGAGTGAAACTAGAGTGGGACTTAACATGCACTGTTGCTCGTTGACCAAGGATATTCCTCCCACGCCTCCTGGTCTTGGCCAGATTGAAGCCAGCTTCATCCACATACAAGGATATAGGAGGTTCAGCACTGGACTCGAGCTCCATGATCCTCTGAAATCACAACATCCATCCCAAAGGGAACGCATAAATGCACATGAAATTTCACAGGTCCTGCACAGACAGTAAACATATAGTGAACAACTGATATAGTGACTTTTTACCAGTACATATTGGTATCTCAGCTCCTTCACCCGGTCACGGTTCCTTTCAAATGGTACCCTGTAGATTTGCCTCATGCTCAGGTGGTGACGTTTCAAGACCTTGTCAATGGTTGATAAGCTGACTGAATCAATGTTGTGGAATGTTGTGTGGTTTGCAAATACAGCAGCCTGTATTTCCCGTAAACGGACTGCATTGTTCCTCAGCACCATCTGAACAATTGCTGCTTCTTGGTCTGCAGTGAACAGCCTGCCACGCCCGCCAGCTGCAGGTCTTCTGTCAGTTTTATAGAAACATACATGCCATGTAGAATACTGCAGTAAATATAGATCTGATAATGCAAGAACTGTGGTCTTTATTTGAATTACAACAAGTGAATGGCCTCAACAAGTGACAAGCCTCACATAAGGAGAGCCCATGATTAATGACGTTGGCTCTAATTTCATGGCTGACCACTGTTCTTGGTTGTCTCTGACGTTGCCCACCATTTCCTCCTCCACACCTACGTCCACGTCCTCTCCGGCCTTGTTCCATTGTGTGTTAAAAATTACATCTCGTTCTTACTACTTTTGTACCCTATTAGCAACTTATGAGTGATTGAGAGTTAGATTTGCAGCAAATAGCGCAACCAATTGCAAGTTAGGCCCAATTTCGTTAGTGCTTTGGGTTTGGGATTTAGCAGCTGCCGCTATTTTTAAGTTAATTGCTGAATCAGACACTCTGATGTGATTTTGGTGTTACCAAATGATCACTGTGACTAGTGTTTTGCAAAAATCCTTTAGCAATGAAAAGTGATGTGCAGGCAATGATGACGTGGTTTCTGTTGTGCAAAAAAGTTTGCTGATTTGCTTATATTTATTTGGAAATGACAACTTGGACTAATGGCATGGTCAATGTAGTTAAGCGCCTGAGAAAAACTGTAAGCAGTATTTTTGTGTTTGGTTGTATTAAGTTGTACCGATGCAGAGAGCAAGATTATTATGAATTCACAATTGATGCTAGCAGGCAAAAGCTAAAGTGCTTATCGCACGGTTCAGTTCAGCCTGCCCCACGATTCATTCACGGGGAAGTCCCTTACAGAAACTATACACTCACGTTCCCTTTCCACCAAAGATTTGTTCTTTTCGTTCTTCTGTGCTTGTCCTCTGAAATATGACATGAATGCTGGTTCTCTCCTCGACTATAGCCAGTAAGAGTCAGTGAGACATTTAAGGGCATGAGGTAAGGAAGCATATGATTGGCTGGAAACTAAACCTGGGACTGTAAGTATATGCCTACAGAGAACGAAGGACCGAGAGTCTCTAGTTTAGTTCTGAACGAGAGACCCGAAGGGATGAACCAGTCGGTGAGAGAGAGACTCAGATAGGCTACCGAACAAGGGAGCCATACCTCGATCAAGAGTGAAATACGCCATCTTCTGGTGTAGTATACAGCCTACATATGCAGTGATTCCCTTTATACTGCAGCTGGATTTTAGAGATGCAACATTTTCACAACTTAAATGGTTTTTAACTAAGGTTTGTTAGCGTTATTAGCTGTTAGGGTTGCATGTTGAGAGCCTATAATTCAATATCACATACTACTTTTCTCACATGACGTATTGTTTGTTGTTTTAGCTTAGTCTTTAGCATTTTTTGGCCTAAATAATGAAGTATTTTTTGACATATTTTTGACAAATCTTTTGGGTGAACTATTAGAAAAGGACCTTTTGTGACAAAGTGCTTTGTAGTTTTGCAGCACTGCATTGTTAAGACAACAATGTAAGAATTGTATAACTGACAGAACAGGATGCTGCTGACCCCAGGGGTAGCTCGAATTGTGACTTTACACACCCTGGGGCTCCACACCACCATGACCCTGCACACACTCACTCTGGTTTTCTTTTTTACCCGAAAACCCCGTCATACTGGTTGATGGTGCCCCCCAGGAAGGTGCCCTTGACTCCATACTAATTTCCAACAACTACACATCTTCTGCAGTCCAGTCTGCAGACAGATTAAAAATCCATCCAATCTCCATCCAATATCCACCCACAATGCAGGGTGAATACTTGCTGTCAAGCTACTGGCCATTTTACTGGGCTGTATATAAGAACATTTTCAGAATGAATAAAACCACTAGCGCAGTAGTATAGTAGTATAGTAGTACAGTAGTACTAGGACATCAGGCTTCCTGCTGTGGACTGGCATCCCCAGTAGGGCGATAGTGGTTTAAAAGATGGATGGATCGATAATTACAAGCTTTCACCCAGGTGTAGCCCTATAAAGATTAATTTACAGTGCAGGAATGCTAAAACACAGTTAACAGTACAGGGACCGCTGCTAATGTCAAATCAGGGGATTAATCAGTGTACTAATGAGCAGTGAGTCGGGTTACGCTTGGTAGGACTTACCTGTCCGACTATTCAGGCATGTCAAAGCTCGACATGGCGCTCAAAATTGTCTTCAGTGTGTCCTCTGAGGGAGTGTAGATAATGGTGCATTGTGGACATTATCGGAGGCAGATCACCAGGGTTGCATTGATACGTAATCTTCAACTCGTGTTCCTCGAACACCATGGTGCGCATCAGGCACGGATGACTTGACTCCACGCGTCAGAGATGTATTCAAATGCAGCTTGAGAAACTGGACTTTCGATTAAAGAGGTAACTGAACGGCGAGGACATGATGAGTCTTCCTTCTGACCGGCGCAAAAGGGACGAGGCACATACCACTGTCCTCAATGCCGGAAGGCAGCGGTAAACTGGAAGGAATGTCTCTCCAGACGAAGTCCTTCAGCCTCAGGAAGAGACGCGTGTTTCTGCCTGTTCTGCAAACACACAGGCAAGAGAACAGAATAAAGCCACATCAATGACTGGCTTGAATCAAAAATCTTTTTCTCTCCCTCGGTATAGTGGAACTTATATTACATTTGGGATCGTGGGTGGATAAGAAAATTGAATTTCTGTTAAATATGTTATTTAATTTAGGGACGTTTTTTATTATATAAATGTAAAAGCAGTAAGACAACCTTTATTGGTTGTCTTCATAAAACCCCTTAGCTGTTTCATTTATTTGATCTTATTTTCAAGTTTTTCAAAGGCTATAATTATGCCTACGTTTACACGTCATGCTCGATTTTTTGTAAGAATCTGCATATAATGTGTTTCATGCCGAGTAAAATGTCTACTTCATTAATAATAAAAAAGAATGGAATCAAAGAGAGACAGCACGTTTAGACCCAGGTTTCTCAACCACTAGCCACAGACGCCATTGTGTGGGCCACGAATCTAAAACCGGGAGAGGCTGCTGGTCCGTAAAGGGCCACCAGCACTGTGTATGTGCACGTGGGACGTTCAGGAAACACTATTACTTTATGAAGGGTAAAAAAGCGACAAAAGCACTGTTTTCAAATGCAGCACTTAAAATGCTCACTTAAAAACACAATCAATTTACCATGCTTGGGTAGCTGGCTACCCGGCATTTTTTTGGAAAATAAATAACCAAGTTATTTTGTCTTAAATTTATAGTAAAGTGTTGCAGATGAATAGAATCTGGAATAATCTGTGAACGGTGTCCACGCTGAGTCATACGACCATCATCATCATATGAAGATGCAAAAAGTTCAATTTGCTTAGAGACTGTTATTATTGTTCAGGAATGGGGTATCCAATAAAAGTTTGCTCAGTTACGGTTACCTTTAACTTGATTTTTAATCTGTATTTGCCGGGTTGTTCCGAACACAGGAAAGGCTGCTGGAGGCTCACTCTGCATTTTTGGGACTGTTCTTGTTAAAGCTTTTGAGTTATAGATAAAACAAATCTTTTATTTTTCATGTGAATTATCTGAACAGTACCCCATATGTTAGTTTCTGTGTCTGAAGGTGAATTTTGTTTCTGCGCCAATTAAATTACATTTCTGGAAACATGATTGTTAAATGCCATCTAACGTGGCCTAGCGGGCCTTGACAACATGCACTGATAAATAGGTGGACCTTAATGTTGAGAATGTAGATAACCATGGATTTAGACTTCTTGACGTTGGCATAAATACAAACAGCAGCATATTAGGAGCATTTAATGTCTCAGGCATATTATTGACAGAAACAGATCATCATCTACGTTAATGCATTGCTACGGATGCATAATGCATTCATAAAAGAAAAATGGAGATCCCGATCTTGTAATTGTTAAATAGTAACTCATAATTACGATAAAATGTATCTATTTTTTTCTTTTGTGAATGCCAAGTACTTCTCTACGCTTCCTCATCTCCTAGGATTTGTTCCTGAAATCTTTCAACAACCAATCGCTACACAATTAGGGCACCAGTGTCCCTTGCTGGTCGTAGGCCTGAACTGCAACAAGAATATACAGGTCTCCGGTTAATCACAAGTGTGGCCGCGAAATGTTAGCATTCAGGCTGAGGAAAAGGACGTCAATCAGACTAGTCAGCCATATCTTACACTTACCTCTTCCATGAGGTGCTGACACGCTTCACAGTTCTGTGGAGGTTCGCAAATGCTGTTTCCACATCGCTGAAAGATAAAGATCAGCACCCAAGCGCTGTGTTATTCTTCTGTATCTCCAGGGGTCTGACAAAAAGCAAGCACCAAAACTGCTAATGAACTATGGCAAGCTTTAAAAGTCATTTGGAAATAAAATTGATCATCGATTGCAAAAGCCATCGTCTTTCCGAGAAACGGAGATCAGCACTGTTAGTCGATAGTCTTCAATGGATGTTTTGTTTATAATTGTCATCAAAATAACTTGTATTATATATTTGTAAATTTGCATTATATATTTGCTCCATAATAACTGTGGCCATGTCAGTAGTAAAACGGCATTAGACAAGAACACATTTTCTTTGTAGCTGTAAATTGAAAAGTGCTTTTATTATATTTCTTAATATTTTTGCATCGCATGCTCCTCCATAATCGAATTGATAGCCTAACACATTCAAAACCCAAACAAAGCCCGCCGTGAATGTGTTTTTGCAAGTTAAAATATATTTTCATCACTCCTCACCAGGTAGGACAAACCGTATTCGGACAAAGCTGACAAACTGGCATGCCCGATTTATTCCATTTCCCGCGGATTGAAGAGTTCCAACAGGTGGCCACAGAACGGCCTTTAATACGGCACATCTAATGAGGCACTTACAGATACATTGGAAACATCATAAGGAAGAATACCGCGAAATCGCGAGGCTTCTCTGTTGGGTAAAGTTATCCTCAGCCAGATGAACTGGATCCACCAGCACATTCCACAATACTTAAGGCATGCAGAAGTGGGAGTTTTGGAAGGGTTCACTGATTCTGTGAAAAGGAGCGCAACCAGACAAGTTGAACTCATTACTTCATGTCTCTTTTTGCTTTCAATGGCACTATGTAAGTGAATTTTACTGCTAAGACTTTACTTAACGGTGTTCTTAATAAGGCTACATTGCACCATCATAAGCCCTTCATGACACCCAACATAACTTTACAAAAGCATTTATGAAGGTTCGTTCCAACTTTTATAGCTGTCATAAATGCTGACAGGCAACTCCTGTGTCAAATTGACATATCCCCTATGTCGACCGTCATACACTGTAAAAAAATTCTGGCTTCTCCAACTTAAAAATGTTTAGTGACCAGTGGCCCCTAAATGTTTTTTTGTTGGCTATATAAGTTATGTAAAATAAAAAAAAAACTGAGTTATGTTGATGTGCTCTTAATAGGGGCTCAAATTGTTTTTAAATGTTCTCACAATTTAATGTTCCGTGTTGACCAAATAGGGGTAGTTGATTGAATATTTTGAATTTTTTATACCTAATTACAAAACCAATAGCACAAAGTTCATAAAGTTACAATTTTTACAGTAAGGAATAGTATACAATGCACAATGTAAACTAAGTGAAAAATAAAATCTAAAATTTTTTCAGCCTACACTTTCAGCATACAGTGCACAGAAGTACTACACAGAATAGTGCAGTTCAAATAAAACCACAAGGCACAAATTACATTGTCAAAGCTTAACTGCAAATTCTGTATGTAAACTTCACATCATTTTACAAAATACTGTAATAAACTACACAAAGTACTGTATACAAAAGAACATTGTCAAGCAGAAAATGCAGTACAAGGTGTGATTCACAGGGTATGTTAAAAAACTCACATGCTCTTTTGTAACGTTTATGTAAACATAAAATCACTGCATTTTATCAACTGTCATTTGGTAGAAACTACACAAAAATGTACACAAGAAGTGTAATATGATGACATTTAGCTTATAATGCTTAATGATTTCACTTCAGTCTCTTCCACACAGGAGTCGTTAGGCCTGTTTTTTTTGGTTTTTTTTTGGAGGGGGGGCCTTTAACTTCAGAAAACTCAATCTATAACTGATGCAGTCCTGTTTAATATCACCGCTGTTGAATCTTTCCAGCATTTATTGGCAGAGTAACGTTACACTGCTTTTCACTGTGTAGAAAATGAGAGATCAATCTGCAGACCAGATTTATTAATAAGTTATAAACATGTCAGTACAGGTCAGGTTGGGGAGCATGCGCTGATGCAGCGAGTAAAAATATGTATACAGTACCTACATTTTAATTATTTACCTCACTTCAGTCCTTGTGCCAGTGTTCTTCATACCGTACTTTGAAGTCCAACTGAAGGGATGGTCAATCAGAGACTCATGTTTTGCCACATGATGTGCTTCACCACATATTGTTGATCTTTTCTAAACATTAAGAAATTAATGTATGCATTTTAAATAAGGAATGAAGTCTTAATGATGACCTAAATAAAACTAATTGTAACTCATTAGTAATGAATGTGGCGTTACTGACTTCTTCCATAGGAGTTACTAATGATCAAGAACAGTATTATAAAGTGAAACACACTGTAACTCATTAGTAGTGAATGTGGTGTTACTGAGTAAGCTTCTGTTTCTTTCACTTAAACATTTACTGAGTTCTTTTTAAGGGGTTGATAAGAACAATGAATGTTAACATAGCTTATTTGCTTCACTTAAACATTCATGTAACACTTCATGACACAACAGCATAACTTCATTTTAAAGATGTAATTTGAAGCACATCTATGTTTATATTAACATCACAACTTAATTTTTTAAATCAAATTACTTTACATTGATTACACATCCATCCCATTAAAACTATTTACACAGGGTATTGCTTTCTGATGTCATGTAACAAACGTCCAAGTGGTCCATCCTTGTGTTTTTGGCCCAGCCAGCAGGTCCACTCAGTCGGTCTTTGTCAGCTGACGTCACACTCGTTATAGTCGCAGTGTATTGTGGGTCAAATCGCCATTTTGGTTGTATACAACGCAAGAGCGAGCATTTGCATCTGGCATTAACTTTGGTAAGATGGGACACTCGTGCTGTGTGAAAGGTTTTCATACTAAATCACATGGTAGAAATGGCAGAAAGGTGGACCAGAACATGAGATTTTTTTCGGTTTCCCACTTGGAAGAGAGGATATGGACAGGATGTAGAGGAGCTGAGGAAGAGGCGTCGGGTGGCCTGGGTCGTAGCGGTGAGAAGGAAGGTTATGAACCATTGTATTTCACTCAGATTTTTAATATAATAGGCTATACAGCAGTCTGTTCATAAGTACAACTTGTCAGTTGAATGTTCTTAACCCAGGGACTGCCTATACTTCCTTTTCTTGTAAGTACTTGTCAAAATAGTTGGTTTAATAAGTACAATGTAAAAATATATTTGCATCAGTGGCAATGCCCCTTGACAATGGTGGACCCCATCTGAGTTGCAGTGCGGGTTCAGTCTCATTGATTTTGTTGAGTTTTGTTGAGTCTTCAGTCTGCCAACCTACACAGGCTGGAATGGAGAACCGACCCATTAACGGACTTTGGCTTTGACCTTGACTACAGGCCACACCTTGCTTTTAGCAGGCAGGCGCATGTCCTTTCTTTGTCTACGCTAGCATGCCTAGACGAGCAACGCTGCCAGCTGAACTTGGACCCAGAGGTTTATTTTCTCCCTACTTGAGAGTTTTTGCTTCCTCTCCAGCATTGTCATGTCTTTCTTTCTTGCATTTTTCTTTGCCTTTTCTTTTCCTTTTTTTGGATTATTTTGTATAAATGTTGTAGGGATGTATTACAACATACTGGTGTAAAGCACCTTGGAGCAAGTCTGTTGTAAAAGGTTCTATATGAAAATGAATTGAATTAAATTAGAAATATATATGAATGCGGTTACACCCATGTTTCCTCATGAGACCAGAGGATAGAGGCTCAATGTACCAGCCAGCGAGGCTTAGTTAAGGTCTCATGCTCTTCCTCTCTTATTGATTTTGAGGTGATGTATGTAGTTTTGTTGAGTAATTAGAACTCCATTGCTGCTTTGGTATCCTTTGCTTTGGTATGGTGATGTTGTGACAATTAGGCAAACTTGTTAAGTAATGACATTATTGGTAAAGATGTTACTTCCATGATTCACCCATAATGTTATTGTGCCAAGGCTGAACTGCACAAACATATTTTTCACTGGTCACTTGTTTCTCATGAATAATTTGTTTCTCACAGAAAGAGCTAGAACACCTATCTTGCCTTTCCCAGGGGAAAAGGGAAAGCCTTGCCCAAAATGCTTCATAACCGCAAGCGTAAACAGCCTCACCCGGACAGGAACTGGAGAACGAAGAGCGCATTCCCTGAGGGGAGGGGTGAGCCTGGCAAGCTCGCTCCCCGTCCGCACACGTACCGCTCCAGATTTAGTATAAAAGAAAGGGGAGAGCTCAGTACTGACCGGAGCTCAGCCGTGGGACAGAGCGCGCATCATCCGGCACTTCTCAGGAATCACGTGTTGGTCTCCTGCCAGGACTGTCCCCATCGAGGTCTTTGAAGGTACAGCCCCAGTGACAAGTAATTGTACCCTCAAAGGTACAAGTTGTTCATCACATCCCAAACTGTATGGAAACTGATTCCTGTTCAGTCCAGGTAATATCCATTTGTCCTATTCAGTGTCGTGGGGGGTCCGGAGTCTATCCCAAAGGCAAGGAACAACCCAGGATGGGGCACCAACCCATCACAGGACACACTCACACACTTTATATTCACTTAAATTTATTTTTATACAGCCTCGTTCCATAGTGTGAATGAATAGTGAATAAAGGCCATCAGACAAAAGAGACAAACAAAACAAAAGTCGATCGTCTGGGGTGTCTGGTCATAGTAACAATAAACAGGCCATAAAGTAGCACGGGCCAACTCCGTTCTTTTTTTCAAGGGGTACAAGGTGTGAGACCTTGTACCCATTGTCATTCATTACAGACATTCATCACCGAGCTACGCACACACATAAAGTAAATGTGTTTCCAGTAAACAAGCTGTATTCTCAAATATAACTTCACAATATAATTTAATTTTATTGAACTTAATATGTTCAAGTAGCATTTTCATCTGACCAGTAGGGGGTGTCATTGCACCCCCTGCATACTTGTAAAATCCCCAGAGGGTAACTTCAACTTCAACTTTATTGTCCCCAGAGGGCAATTGATTTTGTAGCAAGGCAACAAAAACGAACATAAAATAACATAAAAACAAGGGACAAAGACACCAGACCAATAGGACAAAGGGCACTGAATACAACAGCCTGAGAAGCGACAGTGTCCCCTGACTCTCATCCCATAGCAGTTCTCATTAAAAACAAAAAATGAAAAAAAAAAAAATAATAAATCATATCCAACATATCAATCATACTATTCATGTAATGATAAAAGCCCCTAGAAAAAATTATATTCTAAAATAACACTAACATAATCCGGCAAGTTACAGCTGGAAATATTAACAGTAAAGTTAAGTAAAGATATACTGACCAAAGAGACACATCTGGGACCACATGAAACATAAATCCCTGCAGCAGCATCATCAATAGCAATATTAGGTCCCAAACACACAGTAAACCAACCCAAACTGTTCCTGTCCCTGACCTGAACTCAGCAGAGAAATGGCACTGGGGTCAAAGGAGTGTCTGAATCTGTAAGTCTTAACAGCAGGAAATCTGAAGCGGGAATCAGCAGGTAATGACTGATACTCGGAGTGAAGAGGGCAAAAGCACTGACTGGTAAGATGGTCTTTTTCAGGACATGTCTGCTATACAGGTCTGCGAGGCTGATTTGTCGGGCACCTATGATTTTAACACTGACTTTCAGAATTATGTAGAGAGCAGCTTTAGCCTTGGTTTTATCTACTTTGAATCTTGCCGTTTTAAAAAGGATGAAAAGACATTGCTGATTATTCTTGCAGATCATTTCTGTATTAAGCTTAAAATTCAGTCTGTCAAACAGACTGCCCAGATACTAGTACAGTACACCATCTGTAAATAGTTTTACTGGTTAATTTATGTCATGTGTGGTTTTGAAATGGTGCCTACCCACAAATTTGTTTGGCATAGCTCCCCGGTCTTCAGACAGAGTTAAATACAAAGACTGTGAGGGCTACCATTACATTAAGGATGGCCAAAATGACTCTTCTCATTTTTGGGACACAGTTCGTTTGATTCAGTTCACCTCAAATATTCGTACTGATTTGTTCACCAACTCATTCAGTTGCATGAAACACCATTTGCATGAAACACATGTGTTCCAATATGCCAAAATAGCCTATTATTTAAACGAAATAGTGCTAATGAGTAAGCTAATACCACCAATAAGTCATGCAAGATAAACAATATTTAGTATTAAATTATAGTCTAAGTCCTGGCAACATTGTACCTTAGCTACTCATGTTTGTTAAAAACACAAACCTAACAGCTCATCACATTAACTAATGTGTCCAAACGCTAACGGACCTTAATTAAAGTTGTTTCCTAATGATGAAAATGTTGCATCGCTACAATCCAACTGCAGCGTACGGAAAGTCGCGGCACATGTCGGCTATATACTACATCAGTAGATGGTGCATTTCAGTCACAACCGAAGAACGGCTCTCTCGTTCAGTCATGACCAAGAGGTTGCCTATCAGAGTCTTTCATTCACCGACTAACTCATCCACTCGTTCACTCCTTCGGGTATCTCAGTTCAGAATTAGAAAGAGGGACCCGAAGGAACGAACGAGTAGGTGAGTGAATGGGTGAACGAGAGAGATGCAACATTTTCATGATTTAAAATGATTTTAACCAAGGCTACCCCTTGACATAGCTGTGTGCTTTTTTGACTTACGCAAATCCTCCCATAAATTTTAGTGCACTTGAAACCCCACAATATGAGCATGTCACATGTAAATGACCCTTAAGTGCATTTGTCTGTGCACTTAAGGGCACACAAATGTATTTTTCGCTAAGTGCCCTCGAGAGCCGCATTAAATCACACGCCTCCACATGTCCAAACGCAATATTACAGGTTTTAGAAAACCGAACATGTAACAAAACGAAACTTTACAACATATAAAATTACAAACATGTTGCAATTCAAAACACATGTGATTAAGTCACTTCCACCTTTTAACTGGCTGGTTTGTGGTCATTTCCACTGTTTCCTCTTTCACCTTGTTCATTTGTACTGCTGTCTTAGAGGTTTTGAATCTGGAAGCAACCTGCTGCTCAGTGAAGCCTTCTGCCAACACAACCATGATTAAAACCAGGATTTAAAAACAGTTTTGTTTAAAAATATAGTGATCTCTTAATTTTTTCCATGGCTGTATATATCATACATACACACACATATATAAAAGTTACTCTTCAGTCTAGGGTTGGAACCTAACAGCATGGAAGGGAAGGGGAAGGGCAAGACAACCAGGGGCTAGGAGAAGGGAACACGGCACACAAAGGGAGTCTTTTTTATGGTTTTTTAATAGGTTTTCAGACACTTCACAAACACTAGGTGTAACAAACTTCTGGTGTGACAAAGGCCAAAGAAACAAACAAAAACACATCTACCGACTATAGCCCCAGGCTAAGTTAAACCTAAGTGAAAACGAAAAAGGTGCAAATGAAACAACAATGCCTAAGCCTAAGCTTCCTAACCAAACAAACAATAATCCCCACTACACGAATAAAAAAAGGCAGTCGCCCTTACACGCATCTAGTGAAACACGTAAACACACAGCCAAAGCAAAGGTACCCACAGGGGTATCAAAGAGGCAAAGTCGAAATACAGGTGATAGATCAAAACCAGGGCGAATGTACCAGCGGGGACGAGGCGAGAATCGAAAACCAGGAACACGAGCATACATGAGCAATCATACAAAGGCAAAGCGAACGAAGAGCGAGCTAACAGGCGAGAAGCGAGCAGACAAAGTGACAAAACGGCGGCCTCTTCTGTCGGCGAACCGGAAACTGGAAAGCGAGGGAGGCGGGGCCAGGTCCAGAAGGCGGAGTCGAAGGAACGGCTGACAAAGGCGACTAGGCAGGACGTCCGGAGAACCTGTACAGCATCCTCCCGAACTTACTGCACGTAAGACTTACAACACGTACCCGAAACATTTACCGCATCATGAAACGAAAAACACAAAGAGGGCCCTGAACTGTCGAGCAGATGAAGGGACAACAATTTGGTTATAAAACTCCGGCAACTGGTCTCCTTGGTATCCAGACATTTACAGAGTGCTGTTAAAAGAAGAGGTGATGCAACATAGTGATAAACATGCCCATGTCCCAACTTTTTTTAAACGTGTTGCTGGAATAAAATTGAAATTCAGCATATATATCTCATAAAATGATAAAGTTTCTCAGTTTCAACATTTGACGTTTTTTCTTGATTGCAATTAGATACAGGTTTATATGATTTGTAAATCATTGCATTCTGTTTTTAATTTACATTTCACATAGCCTCCCAACTTTTTTGGAAACAGGGTTGCAGTAATAGGGATCAATGGAGAGAAGAGGCCTCAAGAGACCTAGGTGTGGGACCTAGGATGGGTTTGATTTAATATCCATGGATGAGGTGAAGTGTAGAGAGTACATTGTAGTGTTAAAATACTACAACACCACCTCTAATATGTTTAGACACCTGCAGTCTAAACATTGGGTGGACCCAAGTGCACAGAGTGGTGATGTAGACTATGCTGCTGGTATTTCCACTCCAGCAAGGCCTGCTGCTGCTCCACGGCTATGTATGTCCAGCACTGACCTTTTCTGTTCAGTGGTGGTTTGATTAACTTTAAACTCTTTAGTGCAAGGGGGGCACAAAAAGGACTAACATGCACAGTATTTGTTCAGTGATTCCTAATACAAATGCACCTCATCAGTTACATCAGAAGAACATTAATATAACAGGGGCAGGAATAAGCAGAAGTGGAAACAGAGATATGAGTGGCATTATTAATGAGTGG
>JAOYFF010000099.1:885270-896519 GCA_025773925.1 Cryptomyrus ogoouensis | reverse complement strand
CACCCCAGTCAGGCTGCGGCCACCAGCCTGTCAAGGATCTCTGACCCACTAGGTAATAAAAATAATGAGACATTTTGATGAGGAGGGTCTGAACACGGCCGGGACTCCGTAGACAAGTAGATCCATGCTGCTGTGCTCTGGAGTGTGGGCATCATGCCTGGAATTCAGTCCAAAAGATTCATAGTTCACCGCTCTGCAGACCCTTCCACACTCACGGTCACACTCGCTCACTCATTCACATTTAGTTGAAAACCTGTCGGGACAGTAACTGTAGGTAGCACAGACCACATTAGCCAATCACACTCAGCAAATGGGGGGGACTGGGTGATCTGGCTGTGGCAACTGGGTTTACTCCCGTACCCCGTCCTAGCTCCGAACTGTCCCCCGACGGGTCCTACCTGTGGTTCCTGACAGACTGGACCTCCTGGTACCTGCTGTGCCTGCCCCGTTTCTGGATCAGAGCCCTTCCGCCGCGGAGGGTTCACGATGTCCTGCTCTGGGAGGTGATGTTCCTGCACGGTCCCTCTTCTGTTCCCTCCCGTCCATCACTGGCTGCATCCCTGAGCCAGCCAGCGAGCGTGTAAACGTGCGAGTGAGTACTCGTGCCTGTTCGGCTGCCTGCTTCTCTCTGTGTTCAGCCCTAATCGCAGGTCCTGTTGATTCGCGGTGTCTGTGTGTGGGGGAGACACTGTGTGTCAGCTCCGCTCTCCATATTCAACTCAACCCCGCATGTGTGTGTGTGTGTGTGTGTGCGTGCGTGTACGAGGTAGATTGTGAGTCTCCTGTTCCTCCTCTTCAATGTATCCCAGCAGGGGAGTAAGTTTAAGCGCCCATGTGCATTGTGGGTAGGCGGCTGCTCCTCCTTATGCCCGTCCTCAAACAGCTGAACTAAGACCTAAGAACGAAGGTGCTAGCTGAAGACCTAGCACCCCGTAAGATATCTGGTAACGTGCCTCCCAAAGTCTGTGTTATGAAATGACCAGCAATGGTTCTGAGTCCCACACCAAACCTTTCGAGCCCAATAGTTCACGTTTTGCCGCTAAAGCAGGATGCTGACAAACACCCATATATCCATGGTCAGGGCTGTGGGAAGCCTGGGGTACAGCCTGGACAGGACCAGTTCGTTACCAGTTAACCCTTTTGTGCGTCTTTGGACTGTGAGAGGAGACCCTGAAGAAACCAGCCTGACACAGGGAGAATATGCAAACCCCACATATGGCGGAGCCGAGATTCGAACCCCCAACCCTGGAAGTCTGAGGCAACAGTGCTACTGCTGATGTTCAAAGCAGCTAAAATTTGACAGGAGCCGTGGTGAGTATGGAGAGCTGTGGACAGAGGGGGCTGGCGATTCCTGAATTGTGTTGTGGTCCATCTCTCCTGTAGAACAGGCTCTGAAGGTTTGATCACGGGCAAGGGCCCACGTAACCTGAGACGCAGCTGCTGACTCATTTCAAAGCGATTTAAAGCACCATGGCTTGCAACGGGGTGAGCGAGGTTATAAGACAGTATGACGTGCATGAGCAGCTGGTTTCACAGCAGCCGTGCCATGATCCTGCAGGGGATGCAGTGGGCAGGATAAAGGCCTCGTCATGTGACTATTACAGTCACGTGACTGCAAATATCATGTGACTAAAGGTTCTCTTTATGAGCGTTAATTGAATGCCAATCCAGAACCACATGTGTGCACCCCCCCCCCCCCCACCCCTACCCCCAGCAGGACTTTCTTTATCTCTTTCGGAGCCTTAGCTGAGCTTTCTCTCAGTAGAGTTTGAAAGAACAGGATGTTCTTTAGAAATCGGTGAACTCTGTTTACTTGGCAAAAGCAGCACACTTCTGAGCATGATACCTTGCAGGCAGGGACATACGAGTCTGCGTGAGTCAATATACCTCAGTGTTGAGCTTACAAAGTGTGACATCATCGTGCCCATCCTGTCGCTAATACAGGCCGTAGCTGGACTACTTAAGGATGTCGTGTGGGGATTACAAGTATTAAGCTTCTGGTTACCGCAGGCTTGTAAAACATGCACTGTCAACCTTGAGGGACACGAGATTTTATCTTCTGATGCCACACCTCCATTTATCAGACAGCTACTCTCCCGTAATCCACCAGGAAGGTAAAAGAACAAGTTTCCAGGTGATACGCATCTGTCACATGGTACGCGGTTGATACTGGGGCAGGGAGGCGTGGCGAAGCGAAAGGTTTCACTTTCAGAGCATGTTACAGTATCTCCCTGCCCAGCTTTCCAGTGAAAGGAGCCCTGAAAGGTGGCCAATGAAGAAGAGAGGGACAACGGTGACAAAGGAGCCTAAAGGAATCCCGCAGCCGTGATTCCAGACTAATCCTCCCTGGCACAGTGCCCACTGCATCCCTGAGCACCGGGCCTCTTACTGCCAGGGGACAGTGCAGTTAAGGAGCCATTCAGCTCGCCAGGATGGTATGGGCTAGAATCCCAAGAAGGCAGCTTTCGTTAGCTAACTGGACGCAACTAAATATATTAATATATTAAGATGATGATAGACTATATATTGAGAATAATAAAGCTGTCATCCATACTGCATTTTAGATTCTGTACCTTCATAATGCCTTATAGTGGTCAGTATAAGGATTATGGAAGCTATGTACTGCATTATGAAGGTAAATATAGTGCATTACAGATGAGAGCTTCATAAAGCATTCATAATGCATAATAAACATGCCTATAATGTGTTGTGCCCTTTCATACATATTTATAGGCATGTTTTCCAAATGTCTTTGTAATGTAAGCAAAAGGGCAAAGAGCATCATCACATGTACAAACATGCTGGTCACATGACCTTGTTAGATTGTTAAGAGGCCATTTTACTATAAGCACGTTTGACAGACCCCAGTACACATCAAGGCAGTGCTGTATGTAAACCCATTTAAGGGCGGTGTGGTGGCTCTGAGGTTAGGGGTCTGTGCCAACAGTCGGAATGTCTCCGGTTCAAGTCCCGTGAATGCCATGAGTAATTCTACTCTGTTGGGCCCTTGAGCAAGGCCCTTAACCTGTAATTTCTTTGTTCTGGGTATGATGTTAACCTACATCCAGCCCTGTAAGTAGGTCCTCCAAAAATTTGGGGGTTGGTGAATGAATTGACACTCCCCCCACTAGAAAAAACTCACACTGCTCCATTCCATCTGAACTAGTATGATGCTGACATATCGCATGGCTGCACTTGGGTTCTCATCCTTGAGTGCTTTGTCGTGTGGTGGCAACATGCTGTAATCAGTGTGCTCTCCTTGCTTCTCTCATAGTCACGTTTATAATGCATTATAATGTGTTATAAATGCGCTCATCGATTCTTATAGACATGGCATTCATAGGAAGTGTTACCATAATAGTAATGATCTATTAGAGTGTCTACAAATGTTAAAAAAGACGCAGGATTTATAATCTTATGCTATGGGAAATTATCAACCTTCACAGAATGTGACCATCAGGCAAGCAGTAGGACCTGACCAGGCAATCGGATCGACGTGGACCTTCTTTGTAGAGCACTGACTACCGAACCAGCATAGACATCTTTGTATTTAAGATCCACTTACAAGAAACTATCAGAGTGCAGCAGCTTCATTGCTTGAACAAGTTTGTTAAACCAGAATGGAAGCTGAGGACCTCATAGCTGCAATGATGGAAAACTAAAGCCTCAATGTAGGAGTGTTTGGGTTGCTCAGCATGTGTTTGGTGAGCAAACACAGGTTAGCCACTGCTATGGGCTGTTAATGTCACTAGCTGTCAACTCACTTCTAGGACAATAAACAGTGAGAGCCTGCATTTGAAACGTGTGCAGACCAGCTTGGCTGCATCTAGTGTAGGCAGGCAGCTCTGCGGTAACAAGTTCCTGTAGTGTTTTAAATTATTTATACAGCTGGGTATTTCACCTCAAGAGATCTGTAGGGCCCTTCCTGAGAGCAGGGGGGATTCTTCGTACTGAATTAAAATATCCCAGATCAGAGGACTCATCCTGCATCATCTAATCGTGGATATGGTTATCCGGCTGTTTCAGTTCTTCAAAGACACAGGATATTTGGATTAGCGAAGTTGGATTAAATGATCAGAGAAAACTGCACGCTTCTGTGGACACTGACTAGGCTAAATATTGTATATCGACACTCGAAACCATGATCTGCAAATTGTGTGATTGGCTGTCTAAGATGCCGAAATCGAGGGTGCAACCCTTACGCATTTTTTGGGGCATTGTGGGCTTCGTAGGAATTGCGCTCTCGTTTTTACCATTTTGGGCACATGATATTTTATATGCATACATACATACATACATACATACAGTGAGGGAAATAATTATTTTACTAACTAGACCCATTTATAAAAAAATTAGAAGTCTGTAATTTCACTGGTAGGTTTATTTTAACACTAGAAGATAGATTTTCAACAAAACAAACAAGAAAAAATAGTTATGTAACAGGTACAAATCAATTTGCCATTTATTTACGGAAATAATTATTTGATCCCCAACAAGCCTGCAAGAAATTAGGTCAAGTACATGGTCAACACAACACAAGTAGTACTTAATTAAGTATTAATAGATACCAAGCCAGCATTGTCATTTAATGGCAATACTTTGTTAAACAGTATTCTTGGGTCACTAATCTGTCTACATCTTCAACCTTATCACCATGGGAAATAACAAAGAGCTGTCTAAGGACATCAGAGACAAGATTGTTGACCTGTGGAATGGGCTACATGACCATCATCAAGCAGCTTGGTGAGAAAGTGACAAACTGTTTATTATTATTCACAAATGGAAGAAAGACAAAATAATTGTCAATCACCCTCGGTCTGGTGCCCCAAGGAAGATCTCATCTCATGTGGCATCAGTGATCTTAGGGAACGGTGAGGGCTAACCCCAGAACTACACAGGAGGAGCTTGCTAATGATCTCAAAGCATCAGGGACCACAGTCAACAAGAAACCCATCAGTAACACATCATGCCGTTACGATCTTAAATCCTGCATTGCTTGCAAAGTACCCCTGTCCAAGAGGGCCAATGTTCAGGCCTGTCTGAAGTATGCCAGTGAACACCTGAATAATTCCAATGAAGCTTGAAAGGATGTGATGTGGTCAGATGAGACCAAAATCGAGCTGTTTGGCATCTACTCTATTCTACCACGTTTGGAGGGAAAAGAATGCTGACTGTAACCTCAGGAACACCATCCCTACCGTCAAACACGGAGGTGGAAGCGTTATGCTTTGGGGGTGTTTTTCTGCCAAGGGTACAGGACAGCTGCACCGCATCGAAGGAAAGATGGATGGGGCCATGCAGCGTAAAATCTTGGATGAGAACCTCCTTCCTTCAGCCAGGGCACAGAAAATGCATTGTGGGTGGGTCTTCCAGCAAGACAGCGACCCTAAGCATACGGCCAAGGCAACAAAGGAGAGATTGAAAAAGAAGCACATTAAAGTCATGGGGTGCCCTAGCCAGTCTCTGGAGCAGGGGGTCAAATAATTATTTCCCTCACTCTGTGTGTGTGTGTGTGTGTGTGTGTATATATATATATATATATATATATATATATAATGAAACATATATGACATAATAAAATATATTAGTAAAATATACTATATTAATATATAATGACATTGTTGGATGAGGACACAGTGTCTGACCAGTCTTGTGGAGAAGATGACTTTGCCAGCTGTGCTTCCTAATATACGGAGCTCGTAAATTGCCATTGGACATTATTCCCTCTTGACCGAAGCGGTAGCTGTCAAGGAGCATATGCTAAAGGCTATTGATGATAACCCAATATACACTCAATTTGGAACGCTGTTCTTATTTGCCAAATAATGTATACATAAATGTAACTCTAATGGTGTGAAACTTTTTTCTGCATTTTACTGTAACATAGTAACTACATGGACTTTCTAATATGTAATAATATGCTGTCAAGATATAGAGAGGTATTATGCTATACACACACACATACACACACACACAGGCAATTCTAGGGATTCTGGGGGCCCTAGGGGGGTATCCAACTCTGCCTCCCCCACCATGGTAAAATTACTGTGAAGTGTAAATTAATCAAATTAATAATATCAGCAAAGAGAAGTTAATAAACACAAGACCTTTATTTTCACTTTTGTGAAGTACACAAATAGATTTTTTCTTGCAAGCAGATTTGTCGTTGCAAAGTACTATGTAATCGACCGCCCTCGGGGGACCCCCTCTCAGCTTGGAGCCCCAGGCCATTGCCTGCCCTGCCTGTCCTGAGGAAGAGAGACAGAGAGAGATGCTCTTCTTATTATGATCACTCCAATCAGTTGCCCTCGTAAGTAAGGCGGGGCTGTGGTTGGACGGGTTTATTGAATGAGCACCTCTATTTATATGAGTGATCTACTCTTGTTTACGTTCAATAAACCTGCTCCGAGCAGGTCTGAGCTTACTGATTGGTTGCTGTAACAACTAATCCCTAAGCTCAAAAACAAAAACAAAGTTCAACCTTACAAACAGGACGATGTGTTGTGACAAAGTTGTATTTATGAAACCGAATCTTAAAAGTTGAAATTGATTGCGCATCTCGCAGACTGTGGCAATGCATTCCAAAGTTTCAGGACTACAACACTAAATACGCCACCCATGAAAGGTTATCTACACCTAGGAACTGGGTATGATATTAAACTGCATCCTGCAGTGGACAAACTTGCAGGGACAAATTTGGGAGTCGAGTGTGGGACTGGCACTTCAGCCACTGTAAAAATTTCACCCAGTGCCGAAATGGCGGATAGGACTCCTTTCTGCTCTGTGACACACCATCTACGGTCTAGTGACCCACGTCTTGTTTACAGAGCATTACGCACATCTGAATCTGTTCCTCGGAGAGTTGCAATCAGGGCAGGTGAGGGAACAATGCTTATGAAATACACTGTACTTGCGACCCTCAGGGCCCGGTGAACTTCTCCAGGCTGGTGGTAAGGCTGTCCTCCTAGCATTGCAGGCAATATTTGCTTCCATTTGAAAGATGGGCATCATCCCAACTGACTGGGAAACAGGAGCTGTAGTCCTTATCTGGAAAGTGAATGGTGATCGCCTGGATTGTGGCAACTACTGTGGGATAACACTGCTGTCAGTACTGAATAAGGTCCTTGCTAGGGTCATCTTCAACGGGATCCGTAATCACTTGCATGCCTACCAGCGACTGGAGCAGACTGGTTTTACACCTAAGTCTACCATCGACCATATCCTGGCACTGAGGGTTCTCATAGTGTGCAAATGTGAATATTGGTAGAGTTTCTTTGTAGCCTTTGTTGATTTTCATAAAGGCTTCCACACAGTTGATCGAGCTGCCCTGAGGGACATCCTGAGACTTCACAGGATCCCCCTGAAGCTGCTGGACATTATGGCCGGCTTGTACACTGGTACTGTGAGTGCTGTGCAGAGTGGAGGAAGAACCTTTGCGTTCTTCCCAGTTGATTCTGGGGTTCGGCAGGGGTGTGTTCTTGCTCCTACTCTGTTCAATGCTTGTATGGACTGGGTGTTGGGCAGGGTCGTGGGGACCAGCAGCTCTGGGGCGTCCGTTGGTGAGGAAAGATTCACTGATCTTGACTTTACTGACAATGCTGTGATCTTTGCGGAGTCTCTGATCAGGGATTTCAAGAGACTGAGCGAGGAGTCTGAGCGTCTGGGTTTGCAAGCATCATGGATCTAAACCAAGATGCAGGCCTTTAATGACCTCTTTGGCCAGCCATCAGAAGTGTGTTTGTCTACAGGGAGAATGTCGACCTTGTCGAGAGATTCACTTACCCCGACAGCGACATTCATGTCTCTGGTGACTCTTCCTATGAAGTCAGCAGACGGATTGAGAGAGCATGGGGGTCATGAGGTCACTGGGAAGGGGTGCGTGGGGAAGAATGTCCAAGTCTTTAGAGTGCTGATGCTCCCTGTCTGGCTGTGTGAGATATGGATGCTGTCCAGCCACCTGAGATGAAGACTGGACTCCTTTTGTACTGCATCATTGGTCCTTGGGTACCACTGGTTTGACTTTGTGTCAAATGAGCAGTTGCTCAGGGAGTCCTGAATGAAGAACATTACCTACATTGTGAGGGAGCGTCATTACTGAGGACCTGAGTGACTGGACCAGGCCAAGGGGACACCCACATAACACCTGGCTGCGACAGAAAGACGCCCATTTCCAGAGGGTGGGACTGGACCAACTGGGATCCCAAGGTATTTCATTGTGTGGTGAGCACGGCAATGCGGTGTACCAGTGCATGCTTCCCAACCTGACCTGACCTAGCTAGCATGAGGAAATTGGAACCTGAGGGTCTTAGTGTACGGGCCTGAAGAACAGTAATGTGGATGCATTTTTTAGCTTTCTTCAGGACCTTTTTGCTGTATTAGTTAATGGGTCTATAATGCTCCACAGCACTAGACTGCTGGGAAACTGCTTTGGGTGACACCTCTGTCCCCACAGTTTTAGTGTCCTCTGTTCTTCACTGCCCCCCCCCCCCCATCTCCTCCTTCACGTCTGACAGGTTGGGTGACCTCCTCACCTTCTCCATTCTTCTGCATGCCTTTTCTCCCACTTGCCCCTGGGTTCTTTTGCACTCCCCCTGCTTGGTCCCCGCTCAGCATGGACAATACCTCCCTGGCTTTAAACAGGGCAGGTGTGCTGGGGGGGGGGGCAGACACACTAGTTCTTCAGCTTTGCACTGTATGTCATCTGCAGTGGCCTGATAGCACAAGCTGGTAGACTTGCTAGTAGAGAGTGGCAGTAGTCAGGTTCCTGTCCAGCCTTATGAGTAGGACGAATGCAGAACCAGGTCTGTAAATCTGAGGTCAGGAGGTTCAGGAAGTAGTTTAAAATTTTGTACTTTCCCTTCTCCGCTGACTTCTGGTTGAGTACCAGTACCAAAAGTATACCAAACCAACTGGAGTGTATGTATATAGCCTGCCTCGCAATCACAAAATACATACTCCATTCTGGAAAAGCATAGTTACAAATTCAGAGAAAAATGATAAACAAAGTGAAACATAAGTAATAATAATGGATGGATGGACTCCCTTCTTGTTCTGAGCCAGAGAATCAATTCTTCTGCTGACCTCCCAGCTCTGTCTGCAGCTCTCCTCATAACCCCCAATTTTAAAATAGATAATAAAAAAAATGTGGTCCTAACTGCTAAATTACAAGACCCATAATTCCAGTTACATTGTATGTGAAACTACAGTTTCGTTGATGCCGGATGCTTCCGTGGTAACGCCAGGAGGTGTGCAGCGCAGCGCAGCGCAAAGTGACGTCAGAGGGCTATGCTTCTCAGTGTGAGAAAACTCAGCTACCCAGTTTGTAAAATCCTTGAGTAAATAGCCCTTTTTTTGGGATTTGCCCCTCCAGATATCACGATCATCTCCTTAGAACCTGTGTGTGAAAACCCATGTTATTCAACCACTCTTTGAAGTCTTTGCTGTGGCAGGAATAAGCTGCAGAGTGTAGGAGAGTGTACTGAGGAGCGCGTACTGAGGAGAGCGTACTGAGGAGCGCGTACAGAGGAGAGCGTACTGAGGAGAGCGTACTGAGGAGAGCGTACTGAGGAGCGCGTACAGAGGAGAGCGTACTGAGGAGAGCATACTGAAGAGAGCGTACTGAGGAGAGCGTACTGAGAAGAGCGTACTGAGGAGAGTGTACTGAGGAGAGTGTACAGAGGGTCAGAGTGACTCCCCAGGCCTTGCTGTGGCTCTCCTTCACATACTGCTGTCCTGACATGCATACATTCTGCTCCAGACTCCCAGACTGCATTTCTGCTTTGCTTTAGGGTTACGAGAAATCGGTGCTGTCAGATTCCGCCCTCAGTACATTCCGCAGACTGGATGCCAGAGGCAAATTTCGATGGGTGGGGGGTTTCAAGCTCGTAATAACACTACCTGGCTGCGTGCCGAATCGGTAACTAAAAAATTTCGGAGGAGGTTCAAACCTGTTTTTTTTTTTACTACCAGGATATGTGCCTGGTGAGAGGCGATCAACTCAAAAAATTATGATTTTATTTTTCCAAATAGTGGAGCAGCCAATGTATGCACCCAAATCATGGAAGTCTTTCTTTATTAAACATTACCAGACCAAATTACCTAAAAAAAAGCTCTGAAAGAATAAAGCAGCTAACCAATCCAAATATTTCAGATAAATATCATATGTATCAGTAGACAGTAGCCTTGCAGTGACTGGTATGCAATTTGCTTTGTTATTAACACCTATAATTACATGTTTTGGAACGTGACTGTGGGTGTGTTGGTTTTCCTGCATACAGATAGAGGGATACCAGAAGATTAATTAAGGGCGTTTCAAATTCCTCTTAAACGCAGAGCGCCAAGCTGTACGTCAAAAGTAGAGTACGACCTTAGACTGAACTCGTAGTGTAAGGAAAGCGTCGGTATCCGTATAATTACCTTTCCCAAAATGTGGCTAATTAGCAGTAATGAAGTCATGTCTAGTCTATTTGAATATTATCTGGACATTAACGCCTCTGCTCATCCAGCCGTAGATATATGCATTTTTAAATAATTTAAGTTACTTTGCTATACTTACTATTTCCGCATATCAGATATGTTAACGTGTCTCGCTTAATGTTACTAAGGCTTCCTGAATTCCCGAAAACGATATTTAAAGCGCTTCCCCGGAGCATATCGCCGTCAGGGAGCTCTCCAGTGCTGAAGACGCCGGAGCCAGACCCCCGGTGGTGGGATGAGCCAGCCAGAGGCACCACTGCGCGGGCGAGCAAGGGCACATACAGTAGGGTGAGCGGCTGCTTCTAATGGAAAGTTACAGTTTTGTCATCAATCGCGGCACAACACGGTATATACAACAGCTGTATCTTACTTTAAAATCACAGTTTTTCCCAACGCATTGCCGAATTAATGCCGAATTTCCCGTACATTATGTATATTGAACGTTTATGGAACAAAAAGAGAAAACTAGTAATTTTAACAGATTAACGAGATAGTCGCCTTATTTATTTGCATTTCCCCCGGCTTGCTTGGATTGAGGTATAATGAAATAATTACATATATTACTTATTTTTTAATTCTGATATAGTCAGCACAAGTTCGTCGGTGATACGTTTTTTGAAGGTCGGTATTTAGTAGCATTTCAGTCGTTTGCACATTGGCACTACGTAGCGCCTCTGTAACAGCTCCGTCCCGGCGATGTAATCGCGACGTTTTCCGTCTCAACAGCGATGAAAACGCGACGTCTAGGCGAAACTCCGCGATGATTCCGCGAC
>JAOYFF010000099.1:872430-883269 GCA_025773925.1 Cryptomyrus ogoouensis | reverse complement strand
CATTTATTTTCTTACTTTACAAATTACTGTTTTGATTAATGTGCTTAGATGTGTTTAGTACAGTATATGCTCTTCTTATTTTATCCGGTTCATTTTGTGTTTAAATGCTAAAAAAAAAAACATATTTAGGTGTAATTTTTTGGGGTCGGGAACCAATTCATTGGTTTTCCATTATGTCTTATGGGGAAAATTCGATCAGAACCCGAATTTTTTAGGATTCGATCCGGAGTTCTGAACGGATTAAGTTCGAGTTCTGAGGTACCACTGTACTATTAATCTTCCCATTGAGATAATAATGTTGAAAATTAACTAAAACAAACTGAAAATGGCCCTTAATGGAGGCATAGACATGATCAATAAAAATTATTTTCCTTACCTCGCTATTTAATTACAGCACAACATTATACCAGTTACTAGTTTACAAATATTATCAATATCATTGTCATTATCCTCATTATTATTGTTATGATTTGCTGTTGCCCACAAGCTACTGGTCACTATGCAATGTTGCCGGGGAGTCCGTTTCTCCATGGTGACAGGGCCCTTCCCTTCCGTCGTGGCCGTCACTTCCCCCAGTGAGCCGCTCGCTACGTCACGCCCTCCAGGCCCCTAATTAGCTACCATCAGCTGGCTGCTCGGAATTAATTAGCGCGGCTGAATTTTCATGATACCTTTTGGACAATGAGAGGGACTGAGCGGGCCGGACAGCGGTAGGCAAACCGTGGGCCGCTGCCACAAAGGCTTCAAAGGCTCCGGTGCCCCCAGGGCCCGCGGCACACGACCGGCAGAGTGCAGCGGCCACGGGAAACCGCTCCGGCGGGGGCAGCTGAATAAAAGATGAGTCTTTGGACGCACAAGCCGTCTCGGGGAAAAAGGGTTTTCATGATAATTTGTGTCCATATTGTGATTAGAATGAAAAAGGCCTAACAAGTGTAACCGACCCGGGGATCCAGGAAAATAAACACGGATCCGTGAATGTACTGTGGATTTTATTAGTATTAATACATTCGAGAAATTATCTCAGCTTCCCCCTAACACACACACACACACAGACAGAAACACACGCACACACACACAGACAGACACACAGTCCATGTATTCCTAGTTTTGTGGGGAATCTCCATTCATTTCTCTGGCCATAACTCTAATCCCAACTATGACACCCTTACACCCTCCCCAGCCCTAACCTTAACCATAAGTAACCAAGCAAAATATAGGAATTTTATTTTTAGTTTCTTAATTGCAATCATCGATTATAAAATTCAGTTTCCCCTAGTGGGGTCCAAAAAAATGGTCCCCACAACTTCAAAATATGTTTTTCTATCACATTTGGTCTCCGCAATGTAATATATACACAACCCGCACACTCTTACACACATCTCACACACATCACACACACACACTCTTGATGATGGTGATTCGCGTGATGACAGCCTGTCTAGCGCCACCTACCTGCCGGGACGATGACCCTCCTCTCGCAGGCGCCGGAGCTCGCCAGCAGGCCACTCTTCTCATCAGCAAAGCAGCCGTAGTGGGTGCGAGTGGTGCCGGTGCCACTGGGCTGCTTGGTGCCCTTCAGCAGGCAGGGCGGCGCCGGGGAGTCACTGTAAAGTGGGGAAGGTGGGGGTGGGGGGTGATGTGAAGGCTGGTACGAGGGTGACGTGGGACCCCCTCCTAGAACATTGGGTAGCATTCCAAACACTGTCCACAGGGTGTTAATAATATCAGCTCCCTGCCTAATCAGCCTAATAAAACAGTCAGCCAATGAGCATTCGGCGTGCTCAAAAAGCCACCGCGACTTTGCTGGCGTAGCCGTTAGCATAACCCTCTGCGTTAAA
The DNA here is from genome assembly GCA_025773925.1 of Cryptomyrus ogoouensis. Lineage (NCBI taxonomy): Eukaryota > Metazoa > Chordata > Actinopteri > Osteoglossiformes > Mormyridae > Cryptomyrus > Cryptomyrus ogoouensis. The sequence goes on along the minus strand of JAOYFF010000099.1, from coordinate 881,431 downwards.
GGGGAGTACGACCACCCACCTGGAGCCGCCATTGATGTGCTCATATTCCTGCTTGACGCTCACGTGACGGGCCGGGCTCAGCCACTCATGCTGGGGGGGCAGGGGGTGAATGTCGGGGGCAGTGCCATAGTCCTGGGATCCTGACGCCGTCATGTCCGGCTTAGACAGGGGGGCAGCGGCTGCGTACGGGGGCTCGAACAGGGACTGGTCTTCACTCACAATGGACAACGCCTCCTGGGGGTCGGGATAAGTAAACACAGGTTGACGTTGGCCCCCTCCAGTGGAGATACAAGGAACAACACCATCTCACATGTCACCCCTAGGAGTACACATGGGGGCACCCTGCCGCCATGCCCAGTCATTCTGTTCCCACTAGAATTTAGGGCCAACCTTAAACTGATGGAATGTTCTAGCAAGTCAGGTAGCAGGGTAAGGAGTCTGGATTTAATCTGACCAACTTGATTTACCCAGTAAAAAGAGGTAAGACAGTATCCCATCCAACCATCTGCTTATACTGGTTTGGGCTGTGGTGTGCCGGGACCTGGCAGGATTGCACACTGAGCTGGGTGCCAACCCCCCACAGGGCACACACACCCACAGACACACACATGTTTATATTCATATCTTTGTGGGGACTCTCCATTCATTTCTATGGGAAAAACCCTAATCCCAACAGTGACGACCTAAACCCCTACCCAGCCCTAACCATAACCATCCAAAGAAAATAGTTTGGAAACTTTTATTGCAGTCACAGATTTTTATGAAATTCAGTTTCCCCTTGTGCGGACCGAAAAGGTGGTCCCCACAATGTCAAAATAACCAGTTTTTAATCACATTGTGGGGATATTTGGTCCAAACAATGTAACATATACATGACCTGCACACACACACACACACACACACACACACAGAGGGCATTTTACAGATGCCAGTTATTCTGACTGCCCATCCTGGGTCTGTGGCAGGAACTCCTGACAAAGGAGAACAGGGGAACCGCAAATGCACTCGAACCCGCAACCCGAGAGGCATCAGATTTGTTTCCATACCTTTTGCCATGACAGTTTTACCCAGAACTCAGGACAAGAGTCACAGGGAGGAAGACGGTCACCCACATCCATGGACACAAAGACAACCCCCTGCACAGCAAACGCCCGGGTTCGAGGGAATCAGGGAGGTCAGAGCTACCCCAAACTCAGCCAGACGGCCAGCTGCTTCCTGAGGATGCTTCTCCTCGACGCCAACGTCCTGCTTTCTCCCATGTCATGACACACGGACATGCTGAGGACGTCATGTGGCAGTCTCGCACCTCTGAAGCGTCCTTTTCTGCACGGGGGGGGAGGGGGGGGGGTCGGCGACTCCTGTAATCAGTGGTGAGCTCTTCGGCCACCAGTGGGAATACAATAAGTATACCCACATCCTGTTTTCCAACAAAACTCAGCAAACACGCCCTGAGACCATCAGGCACGGCAGCTGATAACCAGCAACCCAAATCCCTCGGGGGGGGGGGGGGGGGCCCCTAACCCTGACCTAGGTATGCAAACCGCCCCAAAACAGCAAGAATACCCCTAAAGGCATGGATTCACAACTTACAAAATTTTGATCCCGGGACCGGCTGTTTGACTGCTATATCTCTCCTAAAAAAAGAAACTCAACACAACACCGAAAGAATATCAGCAGCCGTGGGCTGATATTTCCAAAGGAAAAGAGAGCCATATCTTTTCAGACCTTTCCAACATGACTATGTGAGACATATTTTGCTTCGGAGAATGAAATGTGTGTGTTAAGCGAATTGCGCTGCCTATCTGCGAGTTCTGCATTAGTGTTTTGGAGGGTGGTGGTGTTTACATGGAAAAACAGTGTGCCCCCCTCCCCTTTCCCACTTTCAATCCTCGCCTTTCCACGACGCCTTGGCTCTGTAAGAAGGCAAACGGCAGTATAGGTGATGGAAATATACACTCTGGGAATCGTACAAATCTGCCACCTACAAACCCTGATCTGCATTACACGGAATAGAACATTACTTACAAAAAATGTGCAGCGTTCCACAACGGTAAACATGAGCAGCATCTCAGTCAATATTTCTCTATGAAAAAATATTTATAAAGTATAAAATTATATAATTACAATCTAGACAGCCAAAACAGACAAAATAGGAAATGTATTATTTTGTATTCTATTAGCACTACTGCAACCTGTGGGCTCGGTGTAAGGTGTTTATTAAACATTAGCAGTCTGTAAATTGATAGTGGCACTGTTTTTTTGTCAGGCAGTGTCATGACCAGCTCCCCAGCTGAGGTATCGGGTCCTTCGCGATAGTGGCACTGTTTTTTTGTCAGGCAGTGTCATGACCAGCTCCCCAGCTGAGGTATCGGGTCCTTTGCTTGCTAAGCTACTCCTGTCTCTTGTCAGGAGTTGCAGGTTTGGTTCACGGTTTTGTTACATACGTGCCCATTGGTTGTTTTCGGTTGCTTTGGCAACGTGCTCATGCTAAAAGACGTGCAGTTTCTCCAGGTTCTGTACTTTGAATATTTTCTTGGCACAGCTGAGGCGAGGGACAGTAAACGGGGCCTCGGCACTGAGTACCTTCCTGTCACCCATAGCCTTCCAATTACATTTTCTAAACCATCCTGATACACGGTCAACGTGGGCGGGGGGGGAGAGAGAGTATTGCAGGGGAGAGGGAATTGGAAATCGCCGCAGCGACGTCACCTGCTGGAGCCAAGGCAGAAGTTCAGTTGGGTCACTCTCCAGAACAGGAGAGTGACCTTCTGCAGGAAGACTGTGGACTTCTGAAGAAGCTGTTCTTCAAAGCAGAGTCATTATGCTCCTAAGGGGGAAGAGGCCAAGAGGAGGGTGTGGTCTGCAAGAAGGTCCCTTCCAGGCTATAGAGTGAGACCCATGCTGAGGAACCCAGTGAAGCCAGTGTAGGTCCTCAGGGTGCCTACAAGGCAGCCAGTGGGGGTATCATTCGGGGGGTCGGGAGTCCATTTGTTTGAGAGGGAAAAAGGAAATCAGGCCATTTAGTCTGATTGTGTAGCGCAGGAAGTCTGTGCAGAGGCCATCCTACATCCTGGACCGAGCTGATCAGGGAAGCCGGCCGAGAATGGCCGTCTGTATGAGGCGCTCCGCAACCCGCTCGGCTCCGGCAACCTTTCACTTCTCACTGCTGAACCGCACGACAGAAATGACCGTCAGCGTGACAGCGTTTCAGATCCCGCAATCGTGCCCGGGAGAGCAGCTCGGAGTGTTTTCCTGGAATTTTTTCACATAGAGAGCCTTTGTCCTTAAGATGAGGACATACCAACTAAAAAATATATATATATATAATATAAAACACAGCACTTAAAGACTGTGGTTTATACTCTAAATACACGTTGCAGATATTTACATATAGAATACTCCCTTTACATTCACTCGTATGATTAAAAACTGGACAAAATGCCCATTCACCACGACCTGAACCATCTTATTTAGATTATAAATGGAATATCACTCATAACAAAATATATAGCTTTCAAACTAATGTCTGAAGTTTGTACCTAAAAAGAGAGTGTAGCGTATTGCTGCGCTGGATAATTTCACTTTCCTCCAACAGTCAAAGTTACTCAACGGGTAATTTGGCTCGCTGCAGATACATCAGGCGCACCAACGCAAAACGTTAAAGTTTACATTTTTACTTTCGGTATGGTTAGAACAAAATAGATTTTATTAAGGTGCCGGCTGGACTATTACTCAACCCGTTACTTAGGCTACATGACAAAATATAACTAGCCCACATATAACTACGACCATCTCATAACAGGAAAACTTTTTTTAACGTAGTATATTTTTTCAAACATGCATAATTATATGATTTTATATATATATATATATATATATAGTTTTTTGTTGTAATAATTTCTTCAGCAGCAAGCCCGCTGTGAGCTCTGTCCAACTTTGACAGCGTTTTCCATTTAATCTGCAAATAATTTGTATTTTTATTTTGCAGATTAAAAACAGATGAAATGAGAAGGACACGTCAGTGTCCGTGGAAGCAGACAACGAAATGTGATAATCGGTTTCAGGAGGCGAATTATACAGCGTCCTGAGCGCCGCGGCGGGCCGGATCAGATCATTCTCCCGGTCCGATGCCTTACCTTAACGCTCTCATCCATGTCGGGCAATTATAAGGGAACCCCAGAAATAATCCAAACATGACACTTTGCCGCATTAAATCCACAAATCCATGTGTTACGGCGGGATGGAGATGGAGAGAGAGAAGAAAAAAAGTTAAGTGGAAGATTTTACTCGCAAAATGTGGCAAGTGAAGTGAGTACGTATGCGAAGGAAGCGGTGTGTGTGTGTCACTGCAGTCGTCCCTTCGTTACCGCTCCCAAAAAGCAGGATACTTGTCCCAATGAGATAAGCAGAGAAGACAATGGATTTTTTTTCTCGTTGAATATTTTCCCTGGAAATGTTTGATGCATTCATCTTTAACATCTGCGACGCCTTTCCAATGTACACGTCACGGGCATTTTTTTCCAAATATTTTTAGACTCAAAACAGCGATATGCCCCTTTATTAAGTTTGAAATTTTTGCTTTCCATATTAACATAAATATAAACATTTTTAGATTTTGTCCTACATATACGTAATAGTACAAATCCCTGCAGTTTTCTATGAATTAAATTAAACTGTGTCACCTAGAGAATTTAAGTCGTCATTTGAGTCTTACCTCAGCCTCAAACAGAAACGGGCTGAAGACAAAATGCATGCAGATGCATCGCATTAAAGTAGGGAAAAAACATCGTAAATCAAACTAAGGGAACTGCACAGGCTCCGTGGCAGCGTACCTGTGACAGGGAGTTCAACAGCTCCGGCCGCCCACAGTCCCCGGTAAGCTTTCCGTGAAACACCATCAATAAAACCAGGCCGAACCGTAACTGCTGGATGCCTCAGGCTACTTCCACATGTGTGTTTCCTTTATCCGGCATCGGGCCGAGTGATGGATATAGTATATCTCCCCGAATGAATGGGGGGCATGTTGGTCGGGTTCAATAATAAGACCCTTGTTTCGGATTCGACTGCCCCCAAGCCTAACCCCATCCCCTGACTTTGGGGGAATTGTAGGTGCAAGATTAAAAACAGACGGATACGATCAGGCATTAAATCATTGGCGTAAATGATACATATAGTTTTTTCCAAAATACTATCACTACTACTACAGATGATAATAGTAATAATAATAACAATATGAACAATAACAACAATAATAATAATAATAATAATTATTATTATTATTATTATTATAACAGCAGCATTTATTTAAGTTTAATTAAGGAGGAGACTGCTCCCCCCCATGAATCAGCCTCCATCAGTGAGGCTGTATTTCTGCCAGCTAACCGTGCACAGGCCAGCCGGGGGGGTGGAGCGCCGTGCAAACAGCCTGCCCCGTCACGGCTGGCTTGAGGGGTCGGCCTGTCTGCTCTCGATTTGGGGCTCTGCTTGAGGGGGAGGGGGTGGCCCCCTTGGGACCCTCACATCTGGATCTCGCTGAGGTCAAGGCTTTCCCTGCCTCAGGCCGGTGTGGCAGTCTAATTAAGATGGGGGGGGTCCCTATTTCTGTGATGGAGGTCAGTCTTCAAGTTAATGTTGCATTTTAGCGTCTCGGTGTACAAACTGGTAGTTCAAATCAGCCGTAATGCAAACTATGTTGCTCTGTATTTACTATCTAAAACCATTTCTGCAGATTACACCAGTACATAACCAGTCAAGATTAGGGTTACAATATGCAGGCTTAGCCAGAGCATTTGGATTAAGGTTTCCAGTCATCCTCCAGCTGCTTATTCAGTGCAAGGTCACGGGGGTGGGGGGCTGGAGCCTATCCCAGGCATCACAGGGTACGAGGCTGGGGACTCCACATTACACAGAGAGAACATGCAAACCCCATACAACATGGGGAGAACATGCAGTCTTTACAGAACACGGGGAAAACAAGCAAACTCCATAGAACACATGAACTTGTAAAGCCCACAAAACATGGTGAGAACATGCAAACTCCACAGAACATGCAAACTCCACAGAACATAAGGAGAACATACAAACCTACAAAACATGAGGAGAACATGCAAGCCAAGGGCATTTCTGGCTATAGAAGAGATCAGGGGCTTGACTTTTTTCTATTTTTTGAAGGAAGATTTGCACTGGGGCTAAAGTACTCGGCGCTCGGCTTAAAGTACTCGGGCTATAGCCCATAGCGATCTGGCTTAATGACGCCCATGGTACAAACCCCACACAACGTGAGAACATACAAAGCTCACACACAGTCAGTGCAGAATCTGAAACCCTAACCCCAAGCCCCCCAGACTACGTTTAACCTGGAAGTAAAATTTAATCTGATACTCCTCTATACCTGTCACATTTGAGAAATGTAGCGGTTATGATTTTCTCCATAATCCCATTGAAGGGCATTGATGTGTTTGACCAAGAAAAACACATTTCGAGGAATGCCGCATTACTTATGCAGCTGCCATTGTATGTTGTTATAGTCTGTGACCAAGATGTTTGATCCTTTACAGCCACTGCAAGCGTTTTGCACGTGAGCTCTGTGGATACCCAGTACGAAGGTCATGATTTGTGTACTTCTCAAGTGAAGGGGAAAAAAACGAAAAATTAGGGAAAATACTTACAGAAAGACATTAAACCTGCAGCACACGGGCCGCAGTCCGGCATGAGGCCATAATTAATTTGAGGTTTATTTGTATTGGAGGCATGGAATCCCGTCAGACCTTAAGCAAATAAAAAGTATGCTTGGTGGTGGATTCGCTTGAAAGGAGCGAGGATTTTCTTCTGAGGTGAGCTTGGTTCTGATTCTGAGCTGTGCTGAGCAATGGTTCCCCCACAAAAAAGTAAATAACACATCTAAATAACTTCAACCCAGACTCTCCCTCGTTAATTGCTGAAATAAAGGTAGGTCTGTGGGAAATTAAAATGCAAAAACAATAATAAATATCCAATTTAGAAAACATCAAAAGAACTCCCATATGTGGTCTCTATCGGATTATTTATACAACCGTAATTGCAAAAGGTTATACCAATTCAGGATTCCAGATATATCCTAATTACCACTTCCGGTTAAGACTGAAATATTGTGTTTACTAGTGTTGTTTATATAATGATTGCACGAAAGCTGAAATGTGCCGTGCATTGGGGCAGAGCAACACAGTGCTGCTAGGCTGCGTGTATCATACCGCCGAATTTCAAAGGCAGTAGTTTTTCATAGTGGGCCTATTTTATTTGTTAAAGCAAAATACTGCTGTAGTGTTAAAATATCACAACAAGGAAAACAACGTCGTAATGCTTATTTATTTTACACCTATATCTGATAGAATTTCTTTATTGTGGTGTTGCGTAAAAACACTGTTTTAACATAATACCTTTAAAAGATTCCTAGATGTAAATGGTTGGTTCAGATCACCCTCTACACTGTTTCTAAGCAATGTTGCGTCAGCTTTAGAGCAGCGATGTTCTTTTTGTTTAAGAAAGAAAATAACTTGAATTAATGTTGCTCCTTAGTTTAATTTGTAGCCTTAACCCATAAAATTGTAATTCTCGGATGGACAAAATAGCCTTAGGGCGGTGATTTTCTGGCCGCTGTCCAGGACGCATTTTCGCGCGTCAGCTGTTCACCTCGCTTACATTCTTCAGAGAAACAGAACGAAACCCGTCGACTGTAGGGAACTAGGGATGTCTCATCAATTAGATATGTGTCAGTGCAAATACACCTAGATGCCCTTTCGGTAACTTTTCAGTATATATATTTTACATTTTACTGTTTATTGCAGCCAGAAGTGGAAAATTCAGGTCCACAAAGTATAAATCCAGACCGAGATTTTGTTTCAACCAACCAGTTGAGCATAAAGAGTCACAGTGGCAGAGTACTCGACTGGTGGGTTGAAACAAAACCTCGGTCTGGATTTATACTATGTGGATCTGACCTTTCCACTTCTGATTGTAGCTTGAACTAAAAATGACAGCAATCTTTTCTGTTCTGCTTTGAAGTGAAATGCAGTATTAGGGACTCTGAAATACTTTCATATGACAATTGGTCTTAAAAGCCGTCTGTTCACAGTCCATGCAAAGAAGGAGTACAGGAGAAAAGCCTGTATAGAAGAAGTGTAAAATAATAGGGACACCACCGAGCGTAACGCAGATGGAGCGAGCTTCCTCTAACGCCTCCCTGATGATTTATTCATGGCACTTTAAAAGCAGCTCCAAGAAGGACAAGCTCTTATGAACCATGTGTATTCTGGCCTTCAGCCCTTTTTCCCCAGTTCTGAGTGATGATAATATGCAAACCATAAAATATTGGTTTTGCACAACAGCCTTGATGATGTCATATCCTGGGCAGTAATGGAGGTGTGTTTCCACTTCAGCTTCCACTCTCAACATAAGTAAAAACACTAAATCTGATAAATCACACCTCTCTAAATTCATTCCCCACTCAAAGATCATACAGAAATGCCCCTCCCAGGCTTCCAAAGAGCAACTGTCCATCACATGTCTCCATACTTAATCACCAGGCTAGTTCCTGATTGGCTGCACTGCTTCTCGGATGTGATGTCAGATTAATCGACTGGACCAATCAGTTTGAGGTCCTCAGAAAGCTTGGCTACCAATGGTCCCTAATGCTGATTCTTATACCAACAGAAATGAATTCATGCTTTATTTGCCCACGTATGTGTACAGGTACATTGGAATGCTTCTTTGGACATATCCCACAATGCTCTCCTTTGAGACACACATACGCATATATACACAGTTGAAGGCAAAGCCAGGGGATCTGAGGGTCAGGCCAGATCATTTTGCTTTCCAAAGCAGCCAAACCAGCCATGATAACCCAGAGAGACAAACACTGTTGCTTTATACTGGCAAATTGGTGTGTTTTTATACTGGGGGGGGGGGGGGGGGGGGTGTTTTGGTTTTTTCGTTGTGGCTGGTTAAGAGTCTTTGGGGGTCCCCC
>JAOYFF010000099.1:856079-866878 GCA_025773925.1 Cryptomyrus ogoouensis | reverse complement strand
TCCCTTAGCAGAAAACAACCCTCTCAGTTTTCTTTCTCAGTCTTCTTTCAATCTCGCTTTTGACCGCATATTTCTTTCTGCTCTAAAGCCACCAGACTGCTTCAGCTTTGCAGTCTGCACCATGCCTTCACCCTGTAACGGATTCATTTCATTTGAAAAAAATATCAAGCCCATGTTTAAACTCCAGCATGATGCTTTACCATTGGTCTCTTAAATCTGCGCATTATAGATTAATCACCATGCACATCAGTACAGGACACCATAACACCAAACAGCAGCTCTTTGCTTGATATATTCTGTCTAGACATACACTCTTAATGCAGATTTCAGTGTTTTCCCTTAATTTAAGTACAGGGGTTGTTTTGACGGGCTTGGCCTGCACCCCCTCCCAATTCCCCCGTGTCCCCTACAAGGCCCCAAGTGAGCGTCAAACATCAGACTGATTCCCTGACTCTAGAGGCTTGTTTCAAGATGTTAGGACTATCAGTGGTGATTGGAGCCCCAGACTCAGATAGCATCAGTGACTGATGTCTGTCTCAGAGATTGCAGCAGATTTACAAGCGCGTAACTTTACCCAGGGTGCACTGGTGTTCCCCTGGCAACTGTGAAGTTCTGGGACACACATACACAAACGCATTTTAGAATCCCTTCATGCCAATGCAATGGTTCCTTTATCTGTTATATTGTACATGAATGGACTTTATGGTTTTTCAGTTGGCGGCTGCTGAAGGGTTAATGTTAAGATGTCTGGTGAGGACCATAAAAAGATGTTATCAGCAGGCCCTGCCTTTCTGTTTTTGCATGCCTTCCCGTTTACCTTTTGGAATGGTGCAACAGACAAGAAGCATCATGCAGGTATCCTGGACGCGTGTCGATCGCTCACAGTGGGGCTTCACGGGGGCAGTAAACAAGAAGACTGCACCTCTCTGTGTTTGAATCCACACGTGTAGCCAGAGAGCCCCACAGCCATGACACACATCACTGCGTTCATTCATACAACAGCTTTGTCTAAAAATAGTCAAGCAGGAAACAAAACAGCTCTCTGGCTCACAGGGTACGACCTTGACCTCTCGGAGCGGCTGGGCTCGGAAATGCAAGGACCAAGAATAGACGAGATCCTCACAAAGACCGCCTTCTTCAGCAGAGCAACATCTGCTGACGAGTTTATTTAGGGGAGCGGATTGGCGGGATGTCCATGAAGGCTGGAGATGTCCTACAGGATGGATTGGGAAGACCCTGCCCAGCAGGCAGTCACGTTTAAACAGACTACCATACTTCTTCTCAGACAGGTTCATTTGAAGTTATTCTTGTACTTAGACAGGTTGGTATTTCACTAGAGCAGTTCAGGTTCAGTGTCTTGCTCATAGGTACTGGAGGAGTGCAAATAGTGGGGCTTGAACCAACAACCTTCTGGACATTAGTTTGGATTTTGAAGTGTTAACCTGCCTGCCCACAGTTTGCTGTTTTTATGATAAATCAGCCCAATAACAAGGGTGTGACCGTTGATCACGGCAGGGCTATAACCTCAGCTGACCTCAGCGATGGCTCTTGGCTGTGATCATGGGGTGTAGAAATGGAGCCCCTGTGGATGGTGCATGAGAGAGTGACCAAGCTTCACCTGAGTACTGAGGTCCCCAGGAGCCTATAGATCAAATCCCTCTCTGACCCTGAATGTTTTCCTTGAAGACCCCAGCCTGTGCACCTTTGAACATGAAAATGCCCACCTCACAACCTGCCGGCATTGCTAAGCAACCAAAAGCCATCACAAAACAGTGACGTCAGTCTTGCTGCTTCAGTATTGGTGACAAGGACTTTAAATAGACCGACAGCAGCCCTCCCTGACCTACAGGAATCAATATTTTTGTCCCTGGCTTTTGCTGTTTCAAAGCCATTTGTGGCACAGCAGAAACTCCGCTGACCGTCATCGTTTCAGACAGAAGAGCCCTGTCTGTAAATTGGCGTATGTGACCCTGTTCTTAGGAACAAGGAGAAAAACTTATCCTAATATCCATGGCACCCACTTACAGATCCCAAAACTGGAGATGATTTAGCTGCTCTCTGTGGCACAGGGCAGCCCAAAATTAATGATTTTTATCAAGATGACAGGGTGATGGGTTATGGTCACCAGACAAAACATGGACCCTGATTGGACAGACTGTCAAATCCCAACAGATCCATCGCTAGGTCAGGATCCCATATTTCCCTGCTAGGTATTACCCATATCGGGGTCATGTGACATCCGAAGGTGTGGCGTTTCAGGTCGCCGTCAGGGACTTGGATTCTCTGGGAGATGCTCTAATCCCAGCCGATTATTGTGGCTCATGCTTTCAGGGTATGGCTCTATCGTAGAGCTGAGTGTGATCCCGCCCAAGAGGGGCACACCTGGGCCGTGTGACTGGGTCGTTACGGTCACATGGGGACGTCACACAGTGATGATGTTCAGGTGTAAAAAAACAGCATTTTCCAAGCTCGAACCACTGAATAAGAACATCACGGTAAATTAGCGAAATATCAATATCACATGAAGATGCCAAGCTGCCCCCCTGGAAAGGGTGCAAGGTACCAAGAGGGGGGGTCCTCTGAGGCTATCCCATAATCCTCTGCTCTGTGATGACAGGGATAGGGTGGCAGGCCACTGGAAGCTGGTTTGTTTAAAATTCTGCCAACAGATGCTGCTTTTCCATGCGTGCATAATTCTGATGCGCAGATATTCAAAGACATACGGTCAGATGGGGGGGGGTTATTAATGGCCGCCAAAGCCGTGCCTCCCCCAGGACTGGCGTCACATGTCCCTATAGCAGGACAGTTCTGAAGCGTGGAAGATGCCGCACCTTCATGCAGGACACCATCATCACACCTGCCTTCCGTTTCAGCTCCCCTGGATCTGCTACTCTGCACTCTTGGTTATCCACCATCACACGTATCCAGCCTGGGAGCAGCACGCCCTCCAAAGGCTGGTGATGACTGGACCCCACAGTGCCTAGCTGGGGGTTGGTGGGGGGGGGATTATTTGGCAGCCGGTTCTGGTCCAAAGGCACTTGAAGGTCAGGGGTTCACAAGTTTTAAATTGCTTTCCTGATGCAATCATCTGATGAGGCCGGCTTATAGATTTTTACACTTTCATACAGCTGGGTAATTTACTGGGAGAATCTGGATTAAATATTTTGTTCCAGGGTAAAGCAGTCTGCCTTTAGCCCCTCCCACGTGTCGCTATAGCCAATCACACGACATGCAGGCCATGCTCATGGGCTACACCTAGGTACCGAGCATGCACGTACGTGAGGGCACACATGTACGCGCACAGGCACGTGTACAAACACAGACACTCGAGATCTCATGCACCCAAACACGCCGTGGTCTGAAACCATCAAACATCTGTGCTGTAAATGTCCAGGGGTTTATTTCTGCAGCTGGAGATGGATTCGGGGGGGAAGGACAGGGTGCCCAGAGCTGGGGGGCCGCTGAGGATGGGAGGGTCGCGTGGAGTCGGCCCAGCATGTTCCCTGGTGACTTATTTCCCTCTTTTTGTTTTTTTTTTGATGCTGACTCATTGGCCCAGGGGTTATGAGAAAGGAGGAAACGGCTAATCAGACTTAAGCACACATCTCCCACCCATCGCAGTTAAACAAATAAACAAAGGGCTAGCTACAAGCTACGCAGCTACAGTGCTAAACTTCATGCTACGTGGCTAAAGTGTTATGCTACAAGCTAAGTGGCTACAGTGCTAAACCACATGCTAAGTGGCTAAAGAGCTATGCCACATGCTAAGGGCTAACGTGCTAAGGTAACTGCTAAGTGGCTAAACTGCTAAGCTACATGCTAAGTGGCTAAAGCACCCTTAAGAAATGAGCAGGGGAGAGAATATTTAATTCAATTTAAGAGACTCTGCTTAAGAACCTCTAGGTTGTGACCTCAGCTGACCTTAAACCTTCTGGGCACGACGCCAGATTTTTCATCTTCTTGATTAATTTCTGTTTCATTCTCGGCACCAGCGGCATTGTTCACAATCGTTTGAACCACACACTTGCAAGGGGGCCCTAAGATTTGAGGGGGCCCAGTTGGCCATAAACAATTCCCATGCTTGGAGGGGTGGGGGGCCCTTACGTGACAGCTCCTCTTCACCTCCTCCTTCATCCATGACATCCCCTTTTTGGTTGTTAAGGTTGCAGGTGTAAGAGAGGCAGACAGTTTGAATCATGTCTATAATTGCATGGCACTAGAACAGGGTAAAATAATGAGGTATGCAAAGTACTATAACAATTTTTAAATGTTTAGAGAGTGAGACTTACGGCACAAATCCAGGTATCAGAATTACATTTTTGAAACACACCCCCAGTCGGAAAATTGCCGGACACCCCATGAAATTGATTTCTGGCTACGGGCCTGGAACACGTATTCAGTAACAGATTCAGATCGAAGCAGAATAAAGACTGCTGCATTTGAATCTACTTAAACTGGATATTCGCACCCGCAAATACACACCTGTACAAATACATAACTATTGAGAGAGCTGTTCATGCTTCTCGCAGAAGTAAGAAATACCTCCCTGGCCTAAGGAGCGGGGCTGCACCCGGCTTCGCCTCCCTCGGCCGCGGAGCCCCCGCCCTGCACACACGCCCACGCCTTTCTCGCCATTTACTGCATTCCCCTGGCGCCGGGAGGGCCTTGTTCCCGGAGAGATCTGCTTGCATGACGGAGCCTGATGACGCTTCCTTGTAGGTCCTGCCCTGCCGGGCATTGCACGATGTAACCCGGCGCACATGCACTGTAAGCGAGTCTGCACAGCGCCTCTAAAGCCATGCAAACGCACGCGCACTTCCTGACAGCAATTTCATCGCTGGCGGACACGAATTTTACTTTCTGCTGCATATAAAAATAAAAATGCGGCAAAAGTTGTTTTAAGTTGTTTCGGTTAAAACTGATTCTCCCACAAGATACGATATGCATACAAGAGAGCATTTATTAGTATTATTGCAGATGTTTATACTATTTTCACTAGTTTTAACGCATTGAACAAAAAAGTAAATGAACGGCAGATAAATAAAAAACTTATTTTAAATTTTTTTTAAAAGCTCTACATATTTAAGTATGAAATACGCACTAAAAATAGCAACAATTAAGTGGTACGGTAAACTGTCTGCCTGGAGTGTGGAACTGGACCTGTCCCGTCTGCAGATGGTCCTGAGATTATGCAAAAACCCTCACAATCATACGCTTCGTGTAAAGAGGTACATTATGCTAATTTAAGATTGGAAGCCTAACAGAATTCGCGCTCTATTTGCATGGTCATTTACATTCATATGAGTTTTCTATGAATATAAATTCGACTTCCTTTAATTCACTTTCCGCCCCAATGGCTCTTCTCGACTCGAATACAGATCGCAGGTCTCATTGCCTACATCGCCGGCTGACACCTGATGACCCCGATCCCGCCGTCGCTCAGATCCGACCACAGGTTGAATCTGCCTACAGAAACGAAATGAAACGAAACGTTTTACCCCTGACCCGGACAGGGAACTCCAATGCCTCGTTTGGGGCGCACAGGGACCAGCTCCTTACCAGAACTCGGGGATACACCCTTTGTAGTTTCGATTCACCTGAAACACCCACCGCCCGCTTTTCCTAATTAACTAGACTGTGGCCTGGTTTCCAGCTTCGTTTCAAAATTCATCGCCTCTTTGGTCCAAGGTATACATGTAATTTCTCATGACTAGTGCACGGGTGAGTAAGACAACATGTGCGTTGCTTTGGTTAAAAATGACGGAACTATTTCACTTCATTAGTGAAAGAAAACTTTTGATCGCCTATAATAATAATAATAATAATAATAATAATAATAATAATAATAATAATAATAAAGCTGCGTAAAGTTCTGACTGATGGATACAAAATACCAGATGCAGTTTTCAGACGCAATGCAATTTCTACACAATGAATACAATATATAAAACATAATATTCCCTTCAAGGTATGGACGCACGAGAGATGATGGATCAGAAGAGCAGAGATGAGCGGCTCTCGCAGCGCTAACTGAATCTGTCGCCGTCTCTGTGCGAATGGAAGCCGCAATATCTTTGCCCGCCTGAACCCTGATACATTTCGCTTTATTTTCACCTTTCAGCTACCCGAGTTGCACATAGGATAGTGGCTGATTCTCGACCATCCGCTCAAACCCTTAGCAGCAATACTGGGAATCATAATCGTGGGACCTGAAAGAGACCAAGACACAAACCCGCCCAGAAAAGGGAGGGTGAATGAGTGGAGAGAGAGCGAGAGAGAGCAAGAGAGAGAGAGAGTGAGAGAGAGACTGCTCAAATAAGAAGTCTTTTATCTAGGATATTAAATCTATTAATAGAGAGTACGACAAATACTGTTTACTGATTCTGGTGGGAGAATAGAAGACGGCGTAGCATCTGTTTTACTAAGCAAATTCAAGGATTTCATTTTTTTTTTCTTTTTGGGACCATAAGAGAAGAAGGAGGATAACATCATAGTTTTGGGACTGTCATACAGTTAGAGTGCTTCGGCTCCTGGATACGGGGATCATGAAAGCAGCGGTGGATATGAAACCGACGTTAAACATCAAGTCCGAAAAAGTAGACGGTAAGTTGACTTTCTCTTCGCCACCCGAAGTCTGCAACGCGCTACAGGCGCTGCCTATTGATTTGACTGGTTTTCGGTACAATGAAATATAGTGCAATTTAATGAGGCACTGGCTCTGTCCGATGCAATGACACCGTCAGCCGGGATCTCAATTTAAACAAAGCCAAAAGATTTTCTTGAATTCGTTCTATGTTCAGAACCGCGACACACTGTACTGTACTGCAAATATTATAATACAAAACGCACAATACGAATCTGATCTGTACTCAGATAGTTTTCCTGTCGCTCATTGAGAAGCCTGCGTTAATTCTGTCATCCGAGCCTCCCATTGCGGCTCCTAAGTGTAACATCTGTATGCTTTTAGGTAACACACGCACCGTCTCTTAATGCGACCTGACACTGCAAACCTTGCGCGGACTCGCTGTGTAACGCCTCGCGGTCTGAGAACGAGAGGTGCGTGCAGATCATGAAAGGCTCAATGCCAGCAGTTCAAAATGCGGGTCTATTCAGACACCACCATCATCATCATCATCATCATCGCTGTTGCTTTTATGCGATTTTTTGATGTCATTGTTTACTTGTGCTGCTTCTCATGTTTTATCCTCATAAACCAAATAATAACATCCACGTATGTACTGCACGTGCTGCTTCACCCGTTTAGAAAAGGCTGAATATTTCTTCAACATATAGTTAGCAACTGGGACGCCTCTTGTGAAGTTTTAAGACGATTGCAAAACGGAGCTGAAACGCTCCCGGAGCGCCTCCCACGGTTTCGGCTCAGTGTTAAAATCCAACACCGGCTCTGGGGGATGCGCTCGGGATCTTGCAGGGAATTAGTCTGGGTGCTCTGGTTCCCTTCAAGTTTAAAAGGGGCACTTTGCTTCGTTGTGCATGAGCGAACCGCAACGATGAGATGGTGAAACCGTTATGTATTGCTGAGGCCAATCCGTTATTTATTGTGAAATACACGATTGAACCAGGACAAAACAGGTGATCAGCACGATTAACGGATTTTACAGATATGACTACTTAGCCCCAGCTAGTTTTGGGGGTGGGGATGAGGGGGAATCGTGAACTCACTGTTATTACTCAAAACTGCAACTTGGTAGGTGCGGTGGCTGCTCTTACCGTTAATATGGTCAAACTGGTACAGGCGGATGAAAATCTGCGCTGAACCAGCGAAAAGCAGCCGCCGCTGTCAGCAAGGCTCGGCACTTGCGTACCAACTTTGTTTCAGAACCCCCCCTCCGCCCCCCCAATATCAAACTGTCTTTGCCATTGTCTGAAATCATGTACTGCATTGTACTTCATTGGTATTTATGGATGAGTACAGTGTTTTGGCTCGCTTTTGGGTTGGCAGTTTGCCAATTGGACCTGCAACCTTCCCAGGGGTCCACCTCCCCAGCGTCCAGCCTGGCCTGACTAGGGCTGGATGGGATGCAATAGCCTGCAGGACAGACCTTACCTCCCTTTCCTGGGCTCCAGGCTCCCCAGCCCTTTGGAGGCTCATATCTGGGGGCCTTGTGACAGGTAGAGAGCCCTCAGGTGCCCCCTAGCTGCATTTCACTGAGGTGTAGCTCTCATGCATTCAGCTGTACAGGATAAAGGTGCTCACGAGTGCTTCGGATTTACATCTTAGCTGCTCAGCGGAGGGAAAGTTTATAACTTTATTGTTAATATATCTCTGCCGGAAGAGTCGATTAGGGTGCAGCAGTCCTCCATAAGGGAACTAAAGCCGCTGCCGTGCACAAGGATTCCTAACCTCACTGCCTCCTGCTGGACAGGTTGCACGCAGTCCCATCTGTGTGTCACCTGCACGCTGTGCTTTCATCGCGACCCGCTTGCCCCCAGAATCCAGGTTACTGTGACGCCTGCACCAGAAACGAGGCGAACGGGAGCCCACAAACTCTGCAAGCTGGTGCAAGCTGGCCCCCGGGCCCCGATTCGCTGCCGCCCACACTGGGGGGCGTGGCTGCCGGTGCTCGCAGCCGCGTGGGTGGGGTCGCACCTCGGTAGGCTGTCCCACTTTCTACCTTTACCTCCGATGATGGAGACCTGTCCGATCCGGCCACCGCTGCACGGCTCAGAGCCCGAGTTCAGCCGAGACTGTCCTTAGGGTTGGGTTCATTCGAGGACCTTTTGTCTTTTATAACGTGACATATTTGGGTGAAATCGCGCCTGGTGTCGCGGCTCGCCGGCGATTCGGCCGTCCGCGGGCAGGTGCTGTCGCGTGGCTGTGGTGCCGATGACGGCCGAGAGCCGGTCAGTAGAGCTTCAGGTCATATGCAGCTCGCTTCAGGTGGAGCACATGGAGGCCACGGGATGGTGAGAGCAAGCGCATTTGGCTTTGAGGAAGAGCGTGCATACTTAATGTGAATGGCAGTATAACCTCATCGAATCGCCGTGCCGGAATAGCGCCTCCTGCTGACTGACAAGTGTAACTGGTACCAGAGGTTTTATCACTACTCGGCCCTGAGTGCCATCCTGACGTTTTGGGTCAAACACTAGTGAAAAAAAAAATGCATTTTTTTTTTTTTTTTTAAATGAAGCCCCCACTTTCATGTTTTGGGGCAATAAACGTCTTTTTCATTCTCAGTATCATGACCCCCCTCCCTGTCTTCTTCATCATTCTTGTGAAATTACTTCCTCAGAAGGAATGTGGCACCAACGCAAATGTGAGTCATAAGGTTAGTCACAGGCGACAGTGTGTGTCCGCGGTCTGGATGCTCACAGACATCGGGGCTGCGGGGTGACAGTGCGACGTCAGGCTGCGCCGTGGCCCCTTTCCGCCTCAGGAGGATTCATCCTGTGCTCCACCATGAGCAGATTTAGCTGTAAAAGGATCTCAATGATGGATCAACTCCATGGCGAATTATAACGGACCATTCTATCAAAATGCGACATTTACCCTAAACATGGCCCCTTTCCGCCTCAGGAGGATTCATCCTGTGCTCCACCATGAGCTGTAAAAGGATCTCAATGATGGATCAACTCCATGGCGAATTATAACGGACCATTCTATCAAAATGCGACATTTACCCTAAACATGGTATTTAAAAATGTAGCCTGCATAGATTTTTTTTTTTAGCCAAAGCATGTTGCCATAGACATGTTTGTCTGTGTTCGGACAGGCTCACAATCCCTGATGTCACTGATCAGCAGGAGTCAGCCTGTCTTAGTCTGACGCATTCCGTTAAAGTTTATGAGCAGGCTGTGCGAGTAGAGCTAGGGTAAGTTCAAGTATATTCGGGCATTACAAGCACGAGCAACAAGACACAAGTACATATACATACATAAACAAGCACGTACAGCCACACTGATGTGTATAAACATTCACGCAGTCAGACACGAAAACACGCCAAACGCGCGCCAACTACACACACGTATCTCTGCAGTCCTGGCCGGGGGACGACTCTCAGTGCTCAGACGCTAAGTGACCAACAGAGAGCGGAGCACTATGGCATTCCCGTGCCACTTCCGAGAATTCACAGAGGAAAGCAGGAGCGCACATGCAGGCACGCTACACTGAGGTCAGCGCTGCCCCCTGGTGCACTGGAGGGCATCTGTCTCATCCGGGGCAGCTAATTAAGGAGTCGATTTGACACCACTGACGTCACCAGGAGTCTCCTGGTGAGTCACCCAGCCTCGAGGCGCCCCCAGCTGTTTATGATTCCAGAGCTACCAGTTCCCACGCATGCCTCCCCAGCCCCAGCCTGGATCCCGCT
Source organism: Cryptomyrus ogoouensis (assembly GCA_025773925.1). Lineage (NCBI taxonomy): Eukaryota > Metazoa > Chordata > Actinopteri > Osteoglossiformes > Mormyridae > Cryptomyrus > Cryptomyrus ogoouensis. The sequence continues at coordinate 856,550 of JAOYFF010000099.1, read as the reverse complement.
GGCTGCCTGGCCTTGAACCTGACACCTGCATCATGTGCTTTCTGTCTCCTTATGGGTCTCTGGAGCACATGCGTCCCGCTTCACACATGCGTCCCGCTTCACACATGCGTCTCCCTGTCCCGTAGTCAACACGCCCCATCGTCCCCCACGGCACCATTTCCTGAGGGTTACCTTCCTGATGCCGGGTTGGCGGCTTCCCCACCGCTGGACAGACCCTCATTGGCTCAGCCGGGCAGGGGGCGTGGTTCCGATCGCAATTGCACGTGATCACTGAAGCTGCACCTTGCCATCGGTGCAGCTCGGGGAGTGTCACTCCACATTTTTGGGGCGGTAGTTACCTCAGTGTCTTTGTTGTGGGGGGGGGGGGGGGGGGGGGGGGGGGTCGCCTGGGGTCGCTGGGGTCGGGGGTGGTTGAGGAACGAAAGGGCCCGGGGGGGGCGCCGGCGGGGGCGGGGGGGCGCTGATGCGGGG
>JAOYFF010000099.1:841337-852855 GCA_025773925.1 Cryptomyrus ogoouensis | reverse complement strand
AGCCTCTCCTCCGTCTCTCGGCTGAGCCGTTCTCCCCGCCATCCTCAGATGTGGCGTGTGACGACGTGCCCCTGCTCACCCCCGGCAGCAAGGAGATGATGTCACAGGCGCTCAGAGCCACCTTCAGCGGCTTCAGCAAGGAGCAGCAGCGGCTCGGGATCCCCAGCGGTAAAGGGGGGGGGAGGGGGCGCCTGGGGGGGGCAGAGCAGTGCTGCATCAGACACATATACACAGCGCTAGGGCACATGTACCACGGATGGGTGGCGGGCTTCACACACATAGTAACAGCATTAAAAAGGACAGTAGAATAAATAACATGACAGTTCAGTTAGTGTCCAGTGCGCTGCTGTTTGACGGTAGCGGTTTAGTAGAGACAAGGCTTCTTATCATCCACAGGATCAGGGTCCTGCACCTCCAGGTCCCTGCAGGACCTTCTTAACAGAGCTTCCTCTACAGGGATGCTCCACTTGCGCTGTAGCATTTCTCCAGGATAGTCCTGTAGCCCCTACCTGGCACTCTTATGTTTACTAGCACGTCTCCATGGTGACGGCTATCTGAGCATGCAGAGGGCTGCTTCCTCGTGGAAGGATTTTGTCCCAGTTCCAGCTGGATGACAGTGACAGCTCCCACCCCCCCCCCCCCCCAATGCTGCTGTGTCTGCGCAGACCCTCTGCAGTGGAGCGAGAGCCACGTGGCAGCCTGGCTCATGTGGACCGTGAACGAGTTCAGCCTGCGCAACGTGGACTTCTGCCGCTTCTGTGTGGACGGCGCCACCCTCTGTGCTCTGGGCAAGGAGCGCTTCCTGGAGCTGGCGCCAGACTTCGTGGGCGACATCCTCTGGGAGCATCTGGAGATGCTGCAGAGAGGTAGGCCAAGCATGAAGAGCAGCACATCCTCCTGGGCCCCTCGCCCTGGAGAGCAAGTGTCTTATGCAACAAATATTTGCAGAGCTTGTGAACTTCTCATACATGTTAGTGCTACAAACTTTCCCAAACACAACATACCGTGTAAGGCGCGTTAAGTTATGTTCTCTACCTGAGACAGAGGTTCTTCTTTTAAGTGACGTGCTCCTTGAATGTTTGGCTGACTATGACATTTCAGTCATGTCAGACATCTGACCCATAGCGTTGCCCTGTTTCCATTTTGTCTAATACCTCGTCCTGGCCACATTCCAGGCACATTCAGCGATTGCTTCTCTCGCATAAACAGAAGCTTCCTGAAAACTGCTAATTTATTGAGCTGGAATGTAAATTTTAACAAACCAAGAATCACCCCTCTATTAAGAATCCCCTTAGCCGGATCTTGAGCCAGTCTGATCCCTTGCCATTTAGAATTTAGTGATTAATTGTCATTGTTGACACACAACAACGAAATGTGTTATCTGCATTTAACCCATATGTGACATAGCAGGGGACAGCTAATTCAGCGCCCAGGGAGCAGTGCTTGGGGGTGGTACTTACTCAGGGTCCCTCAGTGGTGCCTTGCTGGTCGGGGATTCAGACCTGCAATCTTTCAATTACAGGTGTGCTTCCCTAATCATTAAGCCACCACTGGCTTGAGTTCTGGCCTTTGTTTTTTGGCAAACCGATCATAGGATCTTCTGCTCCAGCTCTCGCACAGTGGCCGTGCTGAAGTGGAGCAGCACACAGACCCCGCTGGTGGTGCCTGAACCCACAACCTTTCACACTTTGAGGATACATCATTCCTCATGTATTAATGAGTGCAAAGCATGGCTGTTCTTACATCTTCTCAGAAGGAAGCTGTTTGTTGTGTACAAGGCAAGCAGGGAGACAAAGAGGCACCATAAGGTCACCTGATAAACCGGGAGACACTGAGCCATGTTATTTTTACCGCCCTAGAATTGTTCATCTGCTAACAATGGCTTGTCTCTCCAGAAGATGTGAAATACTTCCACACTGATGTGGTGAAGCCCACCTCCCAGGATGCCTGCTATCCTTTGGATTATTTTGGAGGTAGGCGCATGGTAACATAGCATGGATTTTTGGTTTAGCCCCCAAAATGAATGATCACAATGGGACTGCTGATGGAATGTGGCTTTTTAGCTAACTCTTGGACAGCTACTGTTCATTGTCCCTGTCAAATAAAGCAAACAAACAATAAACAAACAAGCAAATAAACAAAATGAATAAATAGTAAAAATAACAATTCTTACAGCTAACAGCTAAGGATTTTTAGGTACAAAGATGAAGAATTTAATCCAATGTGCAGCTTTTAGTTTTAGCTAATAATTTTTTACCGGACTAGCTTGTCATTCAAGGATACAAATGCATGATCTCTGCCTGGGCTTGATTCTGTCTGATTCTGTGTCTCGGCGTCACGTGACTCTATGTGCAGATTCTATTGGATTAGCAAAAAGAAGGGCTTTTCTACACCTCCAGGTTACAGCACTGAGCATGCCCAGTGCGTCCCCCCATCTGAGTACTCAGATCCAGGCTTCATCACCGAGTCCTACCAGATGCTGCACCCCATCAGCTCAGAGGACCTGCTCCCGATCAAGTACGAGAGCACCCACGCTGGGATCCTCGACCTCCTCCCCAGGGACTACCTCCCCACCATCAAGCAGGAGGTTGTCTCCCTTGACAACATGTGCGTCGGCCACATCAGCCGAGGTGAGGATGTCGGGGAGCAGGCAGGCCCGGAGCCATGGCTGGATCAAAGCCAACGGAGAGTCGCGTGCCACTGAGATGGGGAGCCCAACCACAATCACTTTGAGTGTCACTCTTTTTAACAACCCAAGTTTAATTACTCAACATGAGTGAGACTCTGACAACCTAATTGCACCTCTGACACATCAGGAAAACATTAAAGGATAAGATCAAAACAATTTGTGAATACATTTTTAAAACTTTACCGCTAATGAGAACCTCTACAGATGCCTGAGGCGAGCTGTATGTTCCAGCAGCTTCTGTGTTTTTCTTTGCTCTTTTCCAGTAAAGTGGTGACAGGAAGCACTTTGGTTTTTGTTAACTTGGTGTAGCTCTGCTGTCACATGTAAGAAGAGATAGGCTCTAAGTTGTGGGATTTTTTTTCTTGACTGCCTAGAGCTTCTATGGTCATGTCATAGTGAAACCGACAGGGGCCTCGATGGGGTTTAGCTTTGAGCACATTTCTTCGGCATCAAGGTTAGCGTGACGTTAGTGCCCCCTTTTGGGGCGTGCCAAAGGCTTTGAGGCTCCCTGCAGAGTTCGGGGACGACAACCACAACTCAATTTTGTTTCAGAATTGGCTGGCCTGGTACACAGAGATGCGTCTCAGCCTCTGTATCGGGCTGGTGCCCTCCCGCTTGGGCCGCCAGTCCGTACCCAGGGCTCCCACGCCACAGATCCTGCGGCTGTCAGCATGCCGTTGTTCATCTTGTGGGAAATTTTGCGAGTGCCAAACCCCAGACTACCTACACGTGGCTTCAAGATTATCTGTCAAGGACCAGCAGCTTTAAATAACAAAATACAGATTCTGCGCACGTCAGCGATTCTAGCTGCCCATTTGTCCAGTTTTGTCAGGGTGGAAATATTAAAACTGGACTCAACCTTTTGGAAAAATAATTGAGTGAAGGGAAAAAAAACGTACAAATTTGATGTGAGTGTATCTGCTGGAAGCGAGCTTAGAACCGGAAATGTTAACTCTACACCTCAGGTAGTGTGTGGCTCAAGGAAGCTATTAAAAGCTCGATCAAACGGTTCAGGCGACTTCTGGTGTACCGCCGTGTGCTATGAATGGCGTCTTGAATAGAGAATTAGATTCTTCAGTAAAATATTGAGCCGTTATTGGTGAGTTAGGTAATAGATGACTTGATAGTGGTTGTACTTGTGTCTTTATTTATAGGAGAATAATCACAAATAATGCAAGAACCACTGAAACCAATGATATGTATTAGATAGCCATCCTGTAATCAGACCAAGCAGAGACGTGCTTCATACTGAGGTCGTGTCGCGTGTGACTTTTGTGTAGATATTTTTTTTCCACAGCCTGAAGTACGTTGACTTTTAAAAGTGTGAACAGACCTACGCGACCCACCTACACCAAAGCCAAGCTAAAGGCTGAGGTCGCCTAAGCTTAAGGCGCATGCTGGGGGGGGGGGACGAGGCCAGAGTGTTGACTTTCTCCGGGGGTCCGCAGGCACGCTGGACGGCCAGGACTCTTTCGAGAGCACGGAGAGCACAGAGAGCTGCGAGTGGAGGCTGGCACCCTTCAGCGGCCTGCAGAGGGTGCCGTCCTACGACGGCTTCGACTCGGAGGAGAGTCCAGAGGTGCCTCTGGCCCACCGGGCCAAGGGAACCTTCAAGGACTACGTGAGGGAGCGGCCCGAGCTCAGCACGGACAAGTCCGTCATTCCGGCGGCCGTGCTCGCCGGATACACAGGTGCGTCGTGGGAGGGGCTCGCTCTGTGCGACGCAGTAATGGAAAGGAATCCCGGAAATACTTTTTGCCATTGTTGTAGTGAGTGCGGATTCTTTTATGGCAATTTTTAAATTCATTATTTGATTCACCTAGTACAGTCTGCCACAGCGAACATTAGCAATGCACTATTAAATATGTTGTGTTGGGGAAGTTGCTCAAAACGTATCTACAGAGGTGGATAGTTCAGGTCCAGAAAGTACACATCCAGAACAAGGTCTTCAACCAACCAGTTTAGTACTCTGTGACTGTGAATCCTTATATTAGATGACTGGAACAAAACTTTGGTGTATATTTGTATTTTATGGACCTGGACTTTCCACCTTTCTCTATAATAGCTTACTTTTGTAAATAACTTCCCCAACACTGGATATGTTACTGACTTGATGGGTCGGTCATTCTCCGAGGAGGCCTGGGAGCAGGTGGTTGGCTACTGGAAACTGGGTGGTAGGGTTAGGGAAAGGTGGAGGTTAGATGGTTGTTGCTGGAGAAGGTGGGGGTAGTATTTGCAGGAGAGGGAGATGATTGCACTCTTTTCTGTATCTTTTCATGCTGTGTTGCTGTGTTGTTCAAGCATTTGATCAACTTTAAGAGAAAAATAGGTGTTGCGGTTGCTGGCCGCCTACAGTAATGGGGGCCCCCAGAACGATCTGAAGCACGGTGACGAAGTGGAGCTCGACAAGAAATGAGCACAGTGTCCTGCCATGTTTCTCACTCTCCTGCAAATGCAGCCAAAGCTTCTGCTCATCTGCTCATCACCTGCTCTGCTCATCTGGATCCCACATCCTGCTTGTTGTCTTGGCAACTTGGAAGCATAGCGACAAGATTTATTTTTGAACCCCCCTTTTGCAGCGAAGCGTCTTCATCCTTATCTTAGAACACTTCAGTCGACCTACGTCACCGCCTGCGCGACCTGCGTCTCTTTTTGTAAAAAGTGAATGTTTCTCTGAGATCTATAAAAGAAAAGAAAGTGGTTTCAAGCTAATCTCTGAGTGCAGGACGTAGGTGTGGAGAATGTGCGGTTAGATCTGAGAGACTCGGAGGTGCTGCAGCCAGAGATGCGCACTCCATCCTGGGTTCACATACTCGGAAATCATGTTTGACACTTGAACCAAACACCCTGTGGTTTTGGCCCAAAATTTGTCCAGTTCTGCAAGGAAGCAGTTCAGTAACCCTAACCCAGTGGTAAACAGACAGTGGAGTTAACGCATCCACACCTGTCAACGTGTTCTAGCCATTATTAAGACAAAAAAAAACATAATTATGTAAAATGAGAAGCTTAGAAGAACGTAAACCTGCAGCAACTGAAATAAAATGGATAATAATTCAAACTCAGTTCAGTTCATTCTTATTTATCGCCTCCAGGCACTCGACAGCGGTTACAGTACTTAGGTGAAGGGTGGAGGGTTCGAGGATGCCTGTGAATTCTCTGCGAGTCGTTTCGCTCACTTTTTCCCCCTGTGCCAAGAATGCGGGCATGTAGGCAGGGAGGGGAGGGGCCCTTCAGCAGCCTTACTGAAATAAACCGAAGACGCTAGGACTAATCCGAGCCGCAGAACGTGCCCCCCCCCCCGCACCTTCTTGCATCCCTGTACAGCTGTAAGGTCTTCATGCTTGGGTGGAGATGGGGGTGACGATAAGGAAGCCGCGCTAGAGATGCGTGAGAGATTCACGTGTGAGCTTTGAGGTCGGCTTGTTTTTCACAGCTCGCGCGCAGTCGGCGGCGGCGGCTTCTCGAAAGGCGCTCTGCTCCGCCGCGGTGCAGCGCTTTTCAGGCCACCCTGCACACGCTTTTCTTTTTTTACCGTAAGGCCCTCGTCGACCTGGAGACGTCTTTAGGCAGGTCTTGCTGCTTTCCTGACTTCAGTATTTTCTGCATGTTTCTAAAGTTACTGTACGCGATTAAATGCTTGTCTCTTGAAAAGGATTTAAGGATCACCATTTCTTGTACACTCATTTAGGCTAAGAATTGTGCCGCCTAGTGATAATTATTAGGTATAGGAATGGACTTCCTAATAGAAAACAAAACGTTTTATAAGGTCATTCAAACAAAGAGCGATGGCCTCCACCATACATACCCACTCACTGCTGTCACGTTCCAGAATTCCAAGCACAGTGTCTATTTGAACAATTTGATTAATTTCTTGGAAAGCATTTTCTTTTGCTGGCTTTGAATCTCTCCACAAAGGGGAACATTGCTGCGAATCGGATTAATGCAGGAAACCGGAGACCTGCAGGGTGGCTGATTTTCAAATGCATGTTATGTAACTCACTTTTCAGATTTGTTGAGGTTGGCTTGTGTCTTAAACCTTTATTTTTTTTCCCCCAAATGGCTTTTAACCTGTAGCCTAAAAACGTAGACAAATGCATAGAATGAGTGGAAAATGAATTAATGAATCTAATGAATCACACTGAGCCACAGACTTAAGCTTCTACCATGTTGTGCTGTTTACTGACCCGGTTCATCTGGCCCACCCCTGTGTCTGGTTGGCAGGAAGTGGACCCATCCAGCTGTGGCAGTTCCTCCTGGAGCTCCTGACTGACAAGTCGTGCCAGACCTTCATCAGCTGGACAGGTGATGGCTGGGAGTTCAAACTGTCTGACCCGGATGAGGTGAGTGCAATTGGCAGCCGAGGATTGAACATGGCAGCCTATCAAAATGAACTGCTGGCTGTCAAATCAGAATGTAGGATACAGAATCTGCCATTTGAGTACCACTCATTCAAGAGGCTTCATCAAGGTTGTTTTCATGGTCAAACAGCAGCTTTATTTTTGACGACTAGCAGAAATGCCATGACCAAGAATACCCGCGATGCTCGTACAGTCTGGATCATGCTGTAAGAGCGGTCGGTAAACCCTAAAACGATACTCAGAGAGGCTCAATCATGTTGTAAGAGCAGGCAGTAAATCCTGTCGCGACGCTTGGAGAGGCTGGATTGTGTTATAAGAGATGTGGAGAAACTCTGTCGCAATTCTCAGAGAGTTTCGATCGCGTTGTAAGCGATAAACCCTGTTGTGATAGTTGGAGAGTCTTGATCGCGTTGTGATACCAGTCACTAAACCCTGTCGCGATACTTGGAGTGTCTTGACCATGTTGTAAAACCCGCAGGTAGCGCGACGCTGGGGAAAGCGGAAGAACAAGCCTAAGATGAACTATGAGAAGCTGAGCCGTGGCCTGAGGTACTACTATGACAAGAGCATCATTCACAAGACATCGGGCAAGCGCTACGTCTACCGCTTTGTCTGTGACCTGCGGAGCCTGCTGGGGTACGCCCCCGAAGAGCTGCACGCCATGCTGGATGTCAAGCCCGATGTGGACGAGTGAGGGGGTGGGGCTGGGGGAGTGGGGGGGCCCCAGCTCGAGGGTGGGCATGATCCCGCCGTAAGGAGACGTGGATGTATTCACTTTCACGTCCCAGTGTGGATTGCACTATGCACGCTGAAAAACAGAGCCTGCCATGTGCCCTCTCACCCCCCACCCAACCCAAAATGGAGCACGACAAGTTTGTTAGCAGATGTTGTGGGGAACAAGACTGGGAATTCAGGGATGAGCGATCTTCCAGTGAGCGACCAAAATGAAAACGATCTATGCAAACTTGTTTCATTTTTTAGCTAAATCTCATGTTCCTACCCCCCCCCTGGGTACAGACTAGCATGGAGACTTTTCAAAAAGTTTCCTCCTTTGTTGTGATATTGCTGATTCATGCCAGTATTATCTGTGACAGCCTCCCACCACGCCTTGCAGTGAGCTCTCACTTTGTATAATTGTGGTTTGTTATTTCTGCTCGTGTTGGCCAGAGCGAACAGTCCATCGACACTGTGGATCTCCAAGGCAGTTCTGAGTGCCCCTCTTATGAGAAATCGGGACATGAGCTTCACGGCTTCCCTGACAACACTGGACATGGTTGGGTCAGGCGGGGGCCTGTCGTCGAGAAAAAAAATAAAATAACGACTGAGACCCGGAGCACTGAGTGTATGCAACTGAAAGCATCAATTTTTCTCCAACTGCAAAGAGAAAAAAAAGAAATTCGTTATTGGCAAAGATTCTCTCTGTTTGGTGTTTCCGTCTGCCGTTCATGTGCCTTAAACGAAACCAGCAAAAGCTTCTATTATTCCACAACCACCCTTTTCCTAGAGCTGAATGTACTGTTATTATAACTGTATCTTAGCAAAGGAACCTGGGTTTGCTCTCGCTGTTTTTTGGCCGTAGGGCATTTCGATGAAGGAGAACCTGCCTCCTCAGGGCTGGGGGGGGCAGCATGCTGGTGCAGTGAAGGCATTTTCCAGAAGGTCAAGGTCAATATTTTGGTGGGTCAGTGCTGAGAATGTCACTTGGTAAGGGATCTGAGGGCGTCACCCCCAAGTGGGCTTCCCACTGGCTGGGAATCACAGATCCAAGTCCTTTTGGGACATGGGAGGTGACTTGATGTTGTATTTTTGAACAAATTACTTGACCTAAATGGCTTAATTTCTCAATAGTGGCAAATTAATTTCCTTTTGCATGTTTGACACAACTGCTGTTTTGAAGTTGCTTTTTCCTGGTTTAGGTGTAAAGTCTCTGGTTTTAAGACAGCAATGACAATATCAGTGCTCATTCAGGTTTAGCTTAGGCAAACACCAGGCAGTACAAATTCATTCAGGACATGGGGATTCGTGCAGCCAATTTTTGTTGTTTACATCTGACCCCTGAATGCTGTTTATTGCGTTTGACTGAATATGGATGAGGAATGAAATTACAGAATGAAGTTATTGGCCTCCGGACGCAGATCCTCTCCTCATTTATTTCTTCTGGATGAAATTCCCACAATTTATTGTTATGACTGGAGAGCGGTATCACTGAGTTTATTGTGTGATTTTTATTTTTTCTCAGCAGGGAATCACTGTAAACAGGGCCGATGCTGTAAGATGAGGCCTGTCGGTGTATTTAATCCGTATATTGTGTTTACAGTCTCTGAACTCCAGCAGTCATGACCGTAGGATTACGGTTTGTACAGATTGCGTTTCACGGTTTTTAATTGTTAGGGGGCTTTGTGGGGTCCTCATTGGCAATGGCTCCGTCTATTTATAGTGTCTAAAGATGGAAACCGCAGTCTCTTTGCAAGAAGCATGGTGTTTGTTGGTTCGGCTCAGTTTGATCGCATTAGCTATGTAGTGCAGCCATGTTTATGATGGAATGGCATGTCCCTGTTACGGGATTGACTGAATCTTTCCAGATGAAGGCTGAAACAGGTATGGCTTGTTGGCTCAGCTCGGCCTAAAAAGGTTTTTCAGGGTGCTCTCAGTCACCCCGTCTCTGTCTCATACCTCGAAAACAGACGGCGAGTTCTCCATCAAACCGCCAGCCACAGCAAAGTCTTACCTTTGAAGAGAACACAAGCACGAGAATTCAGGTCAGATTGCAACCAATTCTCCTTTGAAATCATTTCCCTAAACAGTGTTAGTTCAGTACTTGCACGGATCACATCAGTGGCCTCGGACTAGAACGGCCATTTAGTTCATGCTTCCTCGTGGTCGTGAGAGACGGGAAAGCGAATGAGGGCTCATCTTACCCCGGCTGTGAGAAGGTGTCCTGCAGTATTACTTAGACAGGAACTGTATCTTATTTTTAGGATTTTGGTTATTCATGTCTCTAACTAAAAGTGCCTTAGACTAACATTGTTCTGGACTAGTAGTGCATGAGTCTCATGAGTCTAAATTTTACATTTTAACATCTACATTGATCTAGATTAGCACCACTTTTCGTCTACATTGATCTGGATTAGTAGTGCTTTGGGTCTACAGTGATCTAGACCAGTGTATTGGGCCAGTAATGATCTAGACCAATGATCCTTCAGACCAGGATCACTTTGGGCCAATATTATTCTGAACTAGTAGCTTTGTTACTGTAATGATCGGGCCTAGTAGTACTTTGGACTTTTTCAGGACCAGAATCGCTTTGGTCCTACACTGATCTGGACCAGCTGTGCTTTGAGCCTGTAGCACTTCGGACCAAAGTCATGTTGACCCCGTCAGACTGACAGCACTTCTGCCACTTGCGTGTGGCGCCCCCCGTCAGACCAAAGCTCACCTGTAGCACCTTCCAATCACCATTCCTGTTGTTTTCTTGTATTTCTATGTTGAGGTGTTTTTTACTTGTACTTGGTTACACATCTTATGAATAATTTATATTTTATTAACATAAAAGAAAAATTCATATAATGAATATACCTTTTTTTAAAAAAAAAACAAAAAAAAAAACAAAAGAATGCCAAAAAAATGGAAAAAAAGATAATGTATAAGAATGGCTGATGCTGGCCCATCCTGGACATCTACTGAAAAATTTTATATACTCATATATTGTATGTGGAATTTTTGTTATGTAAAATATATATTGAATGAAAAAACTTGCAATCTGTGTGTGTAATTATTGCCATGTGGGAAAAACTTGGCTTTCTGACATGCTCTAAATTTAGAACGACGCACACTGAGCATGTAAATGAGTTACAGCGTTAGGGTCCCACAGACTTCCCGGCATTACTGCGCAGACACACGCAGTCACGTGCAGACACACGCAGACGCAGTCCCTTCATCCGCTCTTCCCCCACATCCAGATGCTGTGCCGTCTTCTGGGCTCCAAGCCGTGAATGACGTTGCAGTAAAAGCGCTACAGCTACAGCTGGAGGGATCGGGGGAAGGATTTACCTGGATAAAAATAGATGTAGTCATAAAGCTGGGGTGGGTGCAGATCTAAGCGTGTTCGCCCTGGGGAGATGTGGTTGTGGTTAGTATGTGCCCCCCCCAAATCTAGGGGAATGAATGAACTTTGTTATGTCAGTGAAAATTGCAGATGGACCAGTAACAAACCAGAAAGCATCGACACGACGGTGAAGTGAGTGAGGCTCACCGGAACCCCCCCCCCCACTGAGAAATCTGTTGACTGTGACCCCCCACCCCCTACCCCCCCACCCGCAGGCCCCCCCCGAGTTTTTCTGTCCCGTCCGCCCCTTGGACGCTGAGCTATTGCAGATGGCCCTATAAGCCTGATTCCCCCCCCCCCCCCCCCCCCCCCCCCCCCCCCCCCCCCCCCCCCCCCCCCCCCCCCCCCCCCCACCCCCCCCCCCCC
>JAOYFF010000099.1:826775-841237 GCA_025773925.1 Cryptomyrus ogoouensis | reverse complement strand
CCAGGCATTGCGACTGGCGTGGGGGCTCTGGCAGCACTGCAGCGACACTCCTGTTCCACAGAATGGCCCACCCCTTTGAATCCCCTATCACGACTCCCCTGTTCCTAATTATTTTTCTTTCCACAAACACAGATTCCCAGCTCATTGCTGGTTATTTTTGACTGCGTTCAAAGCCGGTTGCCGCCGTTGGAGCAGAATGAGATGAACGACGAACTTGTTATAAAAATAACAAACAGAGATAAGTGGTGGCCCAGGGACCGAGGGGGGGGGCTCAGCTTTTGTGCTGCCGGAGGGGGGGGCACTGCAATGCGTGTCAGGCAGCAGACGCGGGGCCCCTGACAGTGTCTTCGACCCTCTGCCTCCCTCTCCTAGGCTGTAAAAGCATGTTTTCAGGAATCCCACAATGAGGAGTCTGGCCAGTACAGGGAACTTCTCTGCCAGTGAGGGGGCAGGGGGGAGGGGGGAGGTCTCCGTCTCCATCTCCGGTAGAACCCAGTCCGAAGTGAAAATGGATGGAAGACGACTGTGTTACAGCCAGATGGTGCTCAGCAGGTATGTTAGTGGAAGTTCGACCCACATCAGAACTGGACTGCAAAAGCACTGCACTTGCAGATACGCTCTACAGGGAGACCTCAGAAATGTGGCTGCTCATGCTTCCTTCAGAGCTTTCCAGCATGAAACCTGCGCGCCACGTAATGCTTGCCAGGTTATGCAGTGCAAAAGGCCGGCATTATCCGAGACAGTTCCGCCCGTTCCAGTTTCGTTTTTCTTGGGTTAAGTGTGCAGAAGCAGGTTGTCCGGGGACTTTGAGGAACATCTGGTCTTAGTGACGTCAGAGTCCAAATGGAAAATTCTCACGGGTTTCTTCTGAGATTAAAAAAAGGAAGTTTAAGACTGTTTTCCTCATTAGCTGTGGAAGTGCTTTAACTTCAGGGTGTCTTCTGATACTTCCACCAGAAGGGAGAACATCCATATGACTGTGGACTCATCAAGAGCTCAGTTTGGAGCGCAATCGGTTTATTCATTTTAGCTCCTAGTGGTCAATCCCAGCAGCCCCCCTGCTCAAGTCTCTCGAAAGGACCGGCTCCCACCCTACAGAATCTCTTGCTATTCCCAAATCATGTTTGGGTCCTGGATATTCTCAGAGTTATCAAGCTCCTCCCTCACAGATCTGTGAGGTGACTCAACCACAGAACGTTCCTTCTCATTTTCACCCAGCTGCTATCCCTCTGGCTCACCGCTATTGGTGAACCAGACCTACACATACGGATGGCAGTCAATGTCCCTTCTGCTAGTAAATACCTTTAAAAATGTATTACTACTAAATAAATAAAACAAACAATGGGACAAATTATGCCTGTAGCAGAATGTCACATTTGCTCCTGTCCCAAAGACTGAAGTGTCATCTTTGGCTGGATTCCCAAAATCCTCCATGCTGCTGATCGAGCTCGACTTCTCAGCCAGCATCTCAGGATGCTTCCTGTGGATATGTGATCATTAAGGCTTCTCTCGGATGAGCCTCTGTTTGCACGAGTGGGCAGCGTGTGCTCATGCTCCACAGGCTTGCAGCTGTCCACAAGGATGCCCTTTGGCTTTTCCGTCCCTGTCGTATTTCAAACACTCTTTCTCTCCCACTTTGTAGCCAGCTGGGGAATTGGCCTGGGGCCTGTTTCACAAAGCAGGATTACTTGCTTAGCCAGATAACTTGCCAGATTTAAGGTAGTCTGGGCTAAATGTAAGTTGATGAAAATAAGGTCTGTTTAACCCAGGCTACCTTAAATCTGGCAAGTTATCTGGCTAAGCAAGTAATCCTGCTTTGTGAAACAGGCCCCTAGTCTCCAAAATATCCGTTGGCACCTTATGTTTCAGGAGACTCTGTCTGGCCACACAGTTGACTTGACACAGAAGAGGAAGTTGGGGGGTAAGAGTTTAGCGTGGTGACTCTTTGTGATGGACTATGCTGCCCGCCAAACAGCCTGTCTGCAAAAAATGTCAAGCATCACAGCAATTTGCTCCTCGAACCTGTGTGTAACAAGGCTGTGAACAATAAAACTAAAACTGAACGTGTGAAACCTCATTTTGACTATTTACAAAGGTCAAGGCGCTACTGTTGAAGCATGCTTGTTTATCACCAAAAATAAGTACCTAACCGAACGCAAAAATAAATAAATAAATCAGCCAAAACAGACCTAAATCCATTTCCCTACTGAACCAATAAAAACTTAACCTATGGATTGAAGATGGTTTGAAGGCAGACTGTGGTTATGGACACCGAACATGTAATGCTCAGGGAACCATAAGCACCGGCATCAGAAGACAGTGGGACCTGAATGGGGAGTGAAGATGATGGCTTTGCCCATCTCAATGCCTCTTAAAAATGCCACCACCAAAGCCTCCTATGATGTTATCTGGCCTCTCATGGTGCCCTTCTCCCTCTGAGCTTGTGTTTCTGGCTGACACCACTGAGGACCCCTGTTTTCTGTGATCGGAATACCTTTGCAGCCCTTTGTAAACCTTCTTACTAGAAGAGGCCTCTTAACCTCTGAAAATGTCACAGAACTTGTGAAAAGATCTCAGCCGTGTCTCTGTGTGCTCTGAGTGAGTCCACACTCTCTGATCACGGATGAGTCATGTGAGGGCATGTCTACTTACAGATATGATGGAGACCGCGAATGGCAGACAGATTTAATCTGGCAACACGCCTGATGCGTTGAGCTAACTCTTTCTCTATGAGCAACGGGGCTAATTTGTTTTGCTACCTCCCAGTGTAGGTAAAAGGGCTACACAGCTCATTTGTGGTGCTAATTCAAAGGGTAACAGCGTTATTTTGTTGAGCTAAGGTTTTCTATATGGGCAACACAGCTAATTTGCTATGCTAACTCTCTGTCTGAGGCCAGTATGGCTAATTTGTTGTGCTAACTCTCTGTGTGCACAAAAGGGCTATTTTTTGCACTTTCTATGTGGACAAGAGGGCTAATTCATCGTGCACGCTTTTCTATAGGGGCAATAAGGTTAATTTCTAGTGTTATCTTCTCTGTATGGGTAACAAGGCTGATTTGTTGTGTTAACTTTGTATAGGCAACAGGCCATTTTTTTCTAACTCATTATATGGGCAAAAGAGCTAAATTGCTGGGCTAACTCTGTAGAAGTAATAGGGCTGAATTGTGGTGCTTTTTCCTGTAAGATGATTAAATTTGCTAACTCTTTCTGCAAGGGATAATTTGTCTATATTTTAGCTGCATTGCTAATAGGGCTAATATGTTGAGCTGATCATTTTTCTCTTTGAGCAACAGGGCTGTTATGTTTATTCAATTCTGTTTCTGTATTGGCAACAGGAGTATTATGTTAAGCCAATTTTTTTTTGTCTTGGTAACTGGATGTGAGTCAACTTCTTTTCTGAGCAGGCGGGGAGGAAGGGGGCTGAAGTGTTTCGTCATTTTACTTCTTAAATGGGCAGTAGGGTTGGCAAGTAAGGTGAACTTTGGAACGGGAACCACTGTCATCTTTAAAGGGAGACACAACAAATCAGTTCCATTTTGGGTTTTAGCACCAAATGTTTCCTGCAAATGTCTCACCAACAGTTAGAAAACAACATCTCAAAAACCTTGCTTTCATAATTTGTTTAACAGGAGTAAACAAGGTCTTTCGGGATAATGAAACCAGCACAAATCCATGGTGGGAAAACCTTCAGCTTCTGCAGAGGGTTAAAATAAATCATGGAGGAAAACCTGTAGAGGAGCGAACACATAGTAAAATGCTCCACTAAAAATGAGTTGACGTGTGTCACACTCAGACCGTGTTGAGCGATCGGCCACATCTGCTATTTCCACGTTGAAATTACGCCTGAACACAGACCCGGTATGTATTAAAAAGAAAAAGCAACAGGGTTTGGGGATGGGGGCACAATGTGAGGTGTTCAGCCGATGCAGGGTGTTCAACTCCAAGACTCCAAGGCTGCAATACACCTTTCCCAATTAACAGAAATCGCCAACTGCAAAAACAAATTCCTGATTTTCTTTATTTCACATTTCCTCGATCGAACAGGTCATGGCTGAGCCCGGTGTGTCTTGGCGAGATCCAGGATCATTCAGAGGAGGTATTAGGGGTGTGGCCAGCTGGCTTGTTTGCCACGGCGCTTAAGTAGCTGTTTTGATAGAGTGGGGCTTTTCATCTGCGAGACATTTTTTCCATTTCACCCGCTCGGGTAATACGTGCGATATTTTGCTTTGTGCTCTGTGCAGAACATCTTATCACATCCACACCGAGGTGTGACTTTTTGTTTTTTTGTCTTCAAAGGTGCCCACTTCCTCCAGGTGATAAATGGCATTAAGTTTACCGTGCTCATCTACAAGGTACAGAAGAGTCGCTTCACCAGTGATGGGAAAGTGGCGACCAGGCCTTCAGGGGCAAATTACTGCAATCCAGTCCTTAAATGAGTGTTTACCATCCATCCGCTTTGAGTTGACGCTTAAAAGCAGCGACATTAACTAGGATAAGGTTAAGTTACTGAGCAGTGCAGATGACCATTGCAATAATAATCCCTAAGTTTTCATGTGAATTCGCTCCAACAGTTTATGTAGATGTTTATGTAGTTTGTTGATATGCTACGTGTTAATTCATTGACTATGTATAAATCTTATGATGTATTTTCATGAATCTGGTCAAAATATAATGCAGTTTCAGTTACGGTTGTGTCTGTTTTGGGACATTTCATTCACTGACCTCGATGGGCAGCAGTGTCACTCATTTTGGGCCCCCAACCCATAACAATCCAATTATGTTCTAAATTTTTAGGGCCCCTGTCACTCAGAGGCCCTTGGCCTTTTACAGCACCCCTGCCCATGGACATTGCAAGTTACACCTAACTCGACTCTTCATCTTCATGTAAACAAAATAAATAAGAGAGTTGCTGCAGTCGGTTACACCCAAACAAAGAAGATGAAAAGATAAAAATACTCAGATACTGCAGGGTAATCAACAGCGTGTCCAAAGTGATGTTACGCGTGGTTTTTATTTATGTCTTGTGTGGACTTGCTTTGCTCTCACTTCAGAAAACTGCTTCTTCACAGGAAGTCAAGAGTTCCAGAGAAGCGAGAATTTACGGCACCTGTAACCAAAAAGAAAAAAGAAAAAAAAAAACATTTCCCAGACATTAACGATACCTGTGAAAGCCGATCAGGAGAAGGGTTTTTTCATCACCCGAAATTTTATTTTAGTCAAAATAAAATTCACAGCAAATTTTACACACACAATGTAAACAGAGTAGAATTACCCAGAGCGAGCATGACTGGAATCATGGATGGTGCAAAATGAATGATGAAACTCCCTCCCCAGGGGATGTAAAATCGATTAACTGGGCATGTGCCTACCTGTGGACTCGCTAAGCCACCCAATTTACACGAGGAGTAACAGAAATGGCGCACTGGTGCTGCCGTGGAAACACAGCTGGCCACACAAACAGCCGACACACGATGGTAACCTGCCGACATCCAAGTTCTCGGCGCTGGTGCTCACACGCCCACGGCCTGTATTTCTGTTTCCTTAGTAACGTACCGTCGAACTTTTAATCGCCCCTCGTTTTCGCCCGAGCAGGCCTGCAACGCCAGCGATTGCAATTTCCAGCGCTGTTTGCAATTTTAAGCGTTAATAATTAACAGCTGTTTCGTTCTTTTCTGCAAAATTTTACCGACTCCCTAGAAATATTAAAAGGCTGCAATTTGTTTCATTGTAAGCTGGAAAAACCTGGAGCTTCCAAAGCGTCACAGCGTGGCTTGTGAATTAGATGGAGACAGCAGCCCACACACAGCGCAGCCCCCTTCCAGGTCAAAAACTGCCCTCTGCAGGGTCTGGCCAGCAGGGATGTAGCTAGTCTGGTCACCTGTGGAGGCTCTATGAATTACCTTGTCTTTTTCAGCCTGGGAAACCTTTTATTGCAACTGAGTCAGATGTTAAGTGAGCTGTTCTCAGTCGTTTTTGAGAGTATAGATGGTATTTTATCCCAGTTGGACCCATTGATTCATGAGTAAGTGGTGACACGAGTCAGACAGGCAAGATTTGACGGGCTTGATGTGGGGTTACTGCACTTTGTGAGCAGAGAAGGAGTCAGCGCTGGGAAGGTATGAGTTTGAGTTTATTTCTCTGTGCCAGAAAGCCGGAGATAATCGCAGGCATCAGATTACAAGCATTGGCGGGGGAGGTTCTGCTCTCAACCGGCCCGAAATCACAGCAGCAAGGATAATGAGGCGCTTGGACCTGGGCAAGAACCGAGAATGGAACTTGAGGACATGAGCTGCTCACGTGATGATCCCTGCTGTAGCACCACTGAACGCAGTAATTAACCTGCATTATTCTGAAAATTCTCTGTTTGAATAAAGCCAGCGTTGGTGGAAATGAGAGTTTGGGCCCCAGGGAAGTTATTTGATGTATGCTGTCTGTCACCGAGATGTCAGCTAAGCAGCTAAATAGATTCAGTTTTCTAGCCTACAGGGAACCATGATCTTTCTTCACTCCAAACCGACGAGAAGAATTTTCTGGGACAAGAAAAAAACAGAGCAGCTGCTGGCTGGTGACTGTAAATGGCCTGGGAAGAACTGGAAGAACTGGAAGTCTTATCAGCCTCTGAGGTCGGCTGAGAATCAGCTCCTCCGGGGGGGTCTGAAATGAGCGCGTCAGACAGGAAGCCTGATGGATCCCACCGCCCCCCAAGATCGCAGCGAGACCCGACTCGTATGATGCTCCTCAGCTCATCATTGTACATGGGGGAGTATGTGCACGCGTCTGTGTGTCTGTTTCACATGCAATGTTTGTTTTGAAAATGCCACCCCCGCTCAAGCAGCGTCACGCCAAACGGAAGAGCGTGAAAGCACGGTGCGTAACTGGGTCGAGGGTGATGGAGCGGCAAGCCGGGCCTCCGGTTCTGAGAAGCCAAACCGCCATCTTACTCCCAGTGCCGTTCAGAGCCCTCCAGATATGTTATAATAAAGAAAATTCACAAATCTGCTTGTTGATGCAATTCCAGTCCATTCCCTGCTTATAAGCCCCTATTGGGGGGGGGGTGCTGGGGGGAAGGGAGGGCATAAATATTTGTATTTAAAGGGTTTTAAGAGTCCCACAAGTTCCCATCAATAGGGAACGTAGCCAAGCTGCCAGGTTTTAGCCGTCAGAAGTTTCGAAACGTCAGAGCAAGAAGAGCGTAAAACATTATGAGTTATGGTAAATACGGCCTCGCTGGACCAGTCTGGATCTGAATCATCGTTCATTATTTCCCTATAACCACACACCTCAAAGTGGTTCATCCCTTTTATACCATGACTACTGAACAAAATAATAATAATAAAACAAACTAGTCATGGTTAGTTTTTCAGAATAAAATAGTTTCAATTTCTTGTGTACATATCTCAGGTCGCTGTTCCCATAGTATGCTGCGTATTTTTCATCCACTATACTTTGCCAAGAAGATTATAGTAAAATAGCTTAAATATATTTTCATGGTTGTTCATTTGGAGGCAGCGAGGTGGTCAGCAGTGTCGCCTCACACCTCTGGGACCCAAGTTCCAGTCTATTACCTCCCACACCCACCCTGAGGTGTGAATGGGACATTATCTGGGGGCAGTTTCTGCAACCTTTAGCCCAATTTAGCTTGTTTTGTGGATTAGGAACGATAATAGATTTCAATCACTGGACCCTTTCAGAGGTAAAAACACTGACGTTAGTGTATTTTGAGAGATGGGTGGTTTACTATGCATGTAAATATACAGGAAGTCATATTTGACCAGGCAGTGAGTATGAATTATTATTCACTACCATTCTTTGCAAGTTACTTTTGTCAGAAAGGTGTTTAAAATTGATATAAAGTTTCATATTTTTATAATGTCAGCATCTTCCAACTCCAAATCTTCTTTTAAAATTAACACAATTTTAGCATGCCGAATGTGAAAAGAGCAACTTAATTCCAGCTTGCTGGAGGACCAGTGCTAGAGAAGAGAAAATTGTATTAAAATGATGTAAAAAGTTGAGTTTGTTTAGAAACTGTTCTTAGTGTTCAGGGCTATTTTGTGGTTTGATGTTTAAACAGGCGCTCACAGGTTACGAACAAGATCCATTCCCTATGTCCGTATTTAAGTCAGATTTGTAGTTGGAATAATAATAATAAAGTACATAATAACATCACAATTAAATGGTAATAATAGAAGTAACTACATATGGTGCTGTACTCTACCTCGAGCATTTAAAAAAAAAATAATAAAATAGACTTTATGGCAGTCCGTTTGAAAGTAAGAGTTGTCCGTAAGTCGGATGTTCTTAACCCAAAGACTGTCTGTACATACATCCCGGGTCAGTATAAAGAGCCTACGTATGTACTGGCGTTTCCTGAAAGTTCCACGTACATAAGGGTTAAGTTAGCGTGAACAGGCACTTGCGTTCTGAAAACCAAGGAAAATTACTCTAAGAATAGCTGTTTGTTTAAAAAGTCACACACTGTAAACGTATTAGGAATGTTGAGTGAAATTAGCACACATTACTATAAAATCGTTATTAGAAAATGGTATTTACCAACGCTAAGGTATAATGGGTGTTATGGGTTATATAGGTAAGGGACACAGGACAGGGGTGAAAGGACATATTTAGCTCTGGGTGCGTACCTTCATCTGTGCCCAGCAGTGAGTCACCTTTACAAGGCACCAGCACGCAACCGTCACTGACACTCACAGCCGGCCTCCTCCCACCTTTGTTGTTTGATGTTGAGGGCCTGGATGTATCGGGCGATCTTTAAGGGTTTGCCCCACATATAGTCTGGTTTAGCTGCTTCAGGAAATTCCCTTTTGTGTCAGTGGTCAGGTGTGAAACCACAAGCTCGACAATAAAATAAAAATGAATGTTAAGACAGCCTGAGTTTGCTACGTAACATGTCAAAGCCTCTCTGCACTTGGTGAAACTAAATATGTGTGTGTGTGTGTTCAATCCCTGGCATCTCCACGACATGGATTGTTCAGCAAGTGCAAGTTTCTGTTGTATAAAAATGTTTTGAGGGCAGAATGAAAAATAATTGGTTCAGAGATTGTATAAGAGGTGGGTACACCCAACTCATCTTCAATTTGACTCATGATCTCGCTGAACCAATCGCTTTTCCTTCCTCAGAACATTTTTATCTAAGTAAATGTCCCACGTGCCTTCTTTTGGAGGCAGTGTGTGGCTCAGTAGGCTAAGCCTCAATGCCTGGAATCAGAAAATCTCCAGTATCAGCACATCTGCAGGTCCCTTAACCCCCAGCTCCCTAAATACTGCAATAGATGGTGGCCCTTATGGTCAGCTTCCATTCACCTATAGAGAAGGCATAAAGATAATTTAGTCTACAAAATACCATGGTGTCTCTTATTATCTGTACTGACAGACTCATTTTATGTTTTTGACACAAGCCACAGATGCATCACAGTGGTCCTTCTAACTTCAGGTCATCATTAATGGGCCGTCATTTGATTATCATGCTCGGCATGTCAGACCATTTTAAGTACACTTTGCATACTTTTAAAGTCTGTTATGAATAAAACATTTATTTTCCAAATCATTTCAAGTTGGCCACACATCGGGCTGGTTTATACTTCACAAGTGCAACACGTGCGTTTATGCGTGCTTTCGCTACGCAAGCGGTGCTGGAGGATTAAAGGTCATGTCCAGCAGGGGGCAGTGGGAGAAAACCGTCTTGGTTGGCTCCTTCGTTTCCGGTCTCAATTGTTTTGCGTGAGGTTGTGATATGAAACGTTTTACACTCGCTGCTCATTTTGTGATACTGCTGCAATATTCTATATATTCTGACCACTTCTCCACATCGTACTGGTACTTCGCTCTGCCACGTATCACTTTAAAAGCCATATTGAATGTTGTATTGTAAGATATCTCATAGTAGGCCTAGCTAGTATATTTCGTATTACCACTGCGTGATATTGTAAAAAAAAAAATACCCTTTGCGATTAATATTGCAATATTTATAAAGAAAGATGGAGTTCAAAATAAGTCAATTTCTCGCGAACACGTCTATTGAGCGATTTAAACAGCAAGGATGAACATGGATTATTTTGGAGAGCGCATGTAGAGGTCATATTAAACCTATATTAGATAATTCTGAAAAGGAGCGGTCATTAACATTGTAAAGCTTGCTAAGTTTTATTTCCCATTACAATATAAATGTTAAAGCTCTACTGGAACTGTTCTGAAAAAATAATGTTTGTTATGAAAGTAGGCAAGTCAGAGTTTCAAGTTTCACTGTACTTCGTACATATGGCGCTGCTTTCTTAGCTAAGACTGAATTCGGAAACAGAAGAAGCGTAAATTGCCGTTAAATTTTGAAGGCGCTGTGCACAGATTCACACAATAGTGTTCGGAATCTTTTCTTTCTTGCCTCTGAAAATAAGAACATAAATTTACAAACCCATCAAGCTCATTTGGGGAGAACTTAACTAATAGCTTAGAGTTGTTAAAATCTTAT
This sequence comes from Cryptomyrus ogoouensis, assembly GCA_025773925.1. Classification (NCBI taxonomy): domain Eukaryota; kingdom Metazoa; phylum Chordata; class Actinopteri; order Osteoglossiformes; family Mormyridae; genus Cryptomyrus; species Cryptomyrus ogoouensis. Next base: position 830,754 of record JAOYFF010000099.1, on the reverse strand, counting down.
CTAGCTCTAATTTAAAGGAACCCAGGGTTTTAGCTTCCGCAACACTAGCAGGAAGACTATTCCTAATTTTCCACCCGGCCACGAGTTCTAGTATTTAAACTAATATTTAAGTAGCCATTTGGCTGAACAACATCCAGACCTGCCAGAATCTTATATACCTGGATCATGTCCCCCATTAGTCTCCTTTGCTCGAGGCTGAACAGATTCAGCTCAGCTAACCTCTCCACATAAGACATTCCTCTAAGACCAGGAATCATTGTTGTAGCCCTACGTTAAACCTTTTCTAAGGCAGTCCTTTTTAAGGTCTGGTGACGAAACCTGCACACAATATTCTAGGTGGGGTCTTACCAAGTAATTGTATAATTGTAGCATCACCTCCTTTGACTTAAACTCCAAACACCTAGAGATGTAACCCAACATCCTATTGGCCTTCTTAATTGCTTCCCCACACTGACGAGAGTGGGACATGGAAGCATCAACATACACTCCGAGGTCTTTCTCATAATCAGCTACCTTTATTTCAGTGGAACCCATAAAATATCTGTACTTTATATTTCTGCTCCCTGCATGGATTACCTTATATTTATCTACGTTAAATTTCATCTGCCAGGTATCAGCCCAGTCGCTAATTAAATCAAGATCCCATTGTAGCCTCTATGCTGCCAGTTCAGTATCTGCTACACCATCCACCTTGGTGTCGTCTGCAAATTTAACCAGTTCACTGTATGTATTGGTGTCAATTTCATTAATGTAAATAAATTTTTGAAGTTTGTTTTGAATATCTCCTGGCCCTTTATTCCTAAAGAAGCTACTTTTATATTGACTGTACCGCATACAAACACAAAGTTCCATGACACAAGGTGACCACACTCCCCTCAAGATTTTTGGTGGTAGCGTTAATCTGTCACGTAGATGCACAACGTGGATTCGACACAGGGAACGCGTGGAGGCTGTGATGTGGATGTGTTGTGACCATCCAGTGTAAACCGACCCGTAGGCGCAGTGTATATAGCATTAGTGTGTTGGGAGGCAGCCCTGGACCCACCCCCCTCCCCCAGTTAGTGTGGTCTCTTGGTGATCTCAGTCATCTTGTGGTGTCTTACTGCACAGATTTTCAGTTCCTCATGACAGTAGCTGGTAACTTGTCCGATGGTGCGGTTCATAGCAGGCCATTAGACTTAAATGTAATGAACAGCTGCAGGCCCCAGTGTCGCATTCAAGCATGCGGCATGTGAGTCAGAGATCACACTCGCAGAGACGCAGGATGGGAGGTAACCTCATCACAAGAGGCATGACCTCAGCAGATGATTAGGCTCTCTGGTCTATATTGTTCGGTCAACACTTTGTTCCATTGTCAGGAATAGCCTCCGGAGAAACAAAGATATTTTTGCATCTCTGAGATGCCTCAAATGTAATTTCCTGTTATGTTTATGTCAAAGGCCTCGGAGACAAAATATATTACTTATCTCAGCTACTCAGATGTATCCAAAGTCTCTGGTCTGCCGTTTCTGGTGTTGAGGGCTCGGTATGTAGGATTCATGTGAATTTTGTTTCATTTTCAAGCATTTTTGTAAGCATGTTTAATGTCTATTGTTGGTGGAAAAAAACAGACACAATGGTACTTTGTACACTGAAAAAGCCTGTGTTTACGAATGCAAGGAACAAACGGCCGATTCCCAAGTCGCCGAGCTGAATTGCAGTCCTGTGCTGGTTACAGATCTGTGTAGACAGGAGAACGGCAGAGAATCCGCTGGGTATTCCCATTCAGGCAATCGATTCAGTTTCTCAGCTCTGCTTAAGTGCTTTAGCCTGAGGAAAATCTACATTGTGTTTTTCAGGATGTCATGAAACTAAAACCAGGATTGCGAAATGCAAGTTTTGACAGTCTTTGTTTCTTATGCAAGCTTTACTAGCTTATAACCATTATAATCATGCATAACCATATTTTTTCTCTGGCCAATCTATCAGTCATTCGATCAGTCTGAAATGTATGCTGTTTATCACTATTAGGGGCTGTCCGGCGTATGTTGACCCCCAGTGACTGTCTAGATTACGTTCTGTCTGTCTGTCAGGGTTTTGTGGCCTCAAAATGGCATGTTCATTGTTGTGATGATTGAGCCCATCTATTGTCGCTGGTCATCCTGTTCCTCTCTGATCTCTGTGTACCAGTGACCATGTTTGCCTATTTACTGGAAGGTTGGTGGGTTGAGTCCATTTCAAGAATTTCTTCCTGGGATCAAAAAAGTTTGTCTTTCCTTATCAATGCTTTGGCCAAAATTACATCAGTCCGGTGACTTCAGAATACAGTTTTCCACTAAGGTCTTTACTTTAAGGGACAGAAAAAAAAATAGGAAAAACCTGAGTATTTGTAAAAAGTATTTGGGAAAATAGAGAATAATGGCAGTTCTGGGAAATAGTGTCAATGGGATGTAAAAATTGCCAAGGGGAGAGTGATAATGATCAGATTACCCAGCTGTGACAGGTTGGGGGGCCGAGGGTGTATATATCCAGATGTGTTAGTATACTGGATCAAGCTGGTCCATTGTTTTTGTGGTGTTACAAACTGACTATCTGGGTTTAGCTGATGATGTCATAGATAAGGGTCACATGACCCTGAGACTTTTAACCCCCTTTATTTATACACCATTAGAACCACAAGCTGAAAAAAAAAAACCCACAATCACCAATTCACATGTAGCGTACCTGTATGGACAGAAACAAAGTCTGGATTAACACACCACTTCTTTTCAAAAGCATGGACATTGCCTGTACTTTCATAAAACACAAACTCAGCTCTTATTCGAGATTCCACCAGAGCTTTAAACAGCTGGAGCAGATCTGTGTCCTGCCCCTCCGACTTCAGTCTGAAGGATTCCCACACAGCCAGCTTTGCCTGTCCCACTAAGAAATTTAGAATGGCGAATCTTAGAGTATTTACAGCCAAAAACAAACATAATCAGGTTAAAAGCCAGGCCGAACCCTCTCAGAGCTCGACTCAGGAGCTGAAAGAGTGGAAGCAGTCTGGAACAATCAGAAAAAGCGTGGAACACAGTATCAGCATTGTGACAAAAAACACAAAGTGGGTTAACATCAGGGTTGAATTTCGATACAAACGCGTTGGTACCTAACACACAGTGCAGGATCCTCCACTGCAGGTCTCCTGAGCGCTTGTGTAAGGGAGCTTTATAAAAAAAGTCTCCATGAAGGCTGCAGACCCTCAGGAACAGAGAGGTGAAATGAATGAATACACAGACATCTTATTTATGAAGCACCTGCATCCTACGCCAGTCACGGTGTCACTGGGCTGTCCTGTGACTACCTCAGCAGATCTGCTGGGCTTTAGGTGTCCCTATGGGGACAGAAACTGGTCTAAAGATGGCTGGGCAGGGGACGAGACTGAGGGGGAACCCGGAGGAAACTGAGACAACCTGAGGGAAGATTTCAACAGGGATACCGCCCCCCAGCTCCCGATCTGCTCCTCAAATATAAAATAACTGAAACAATATCAGACTCGCATTAAAAATTTGCTGGCAGAAGCACGACTGAGACACGCAATACAGTACTGAGGTGCATCTCATTCGCATCCTGTGTCACACCGATACCATTCAGATGGAATGAGTCATTCTAACGATGCTAGAGAATCAAAAGGAGCCCAACTAGGATCTGGAACTGTAATAAACGAAAAAACACTACAATAAACGTTGGGAAGCCGTATGTGTTACTGTTAGCGAGAGCTCTGATAACTATGGTTAATGCTTTGCAAACCTGATGTGCAAATTGGGTGCAAATGACGGCGTGCGATAATGAAAGCATATCGGACAGCCAGGCGGGAGCTGAAAGGGCCTTCGCTCCAGAAGACGCAGCACCGAGGAATGACCCGTGTTTAAAGGGTGTCCCCTTTAATGAATTTGGGGGTGATCCTAAACTTCCAGGACATTATTTATTAAAATTGAAGGGTAGAAAAACCATCGTGTATTAG
>JAOYFF010000099.1:788547-819353 GCA_025773925.1 Cryptomyrus ogoouensis | reverse complement strand
GGGCAACACGGTCTGTCTTTAATGGGCAACACGGTCTGTCTTTAATGGGCAACACGGTCTGTCTTTAATGGGCAACACGGTCTGTCTTTAATGGGCAACATGGAATGTAATGTGAGGGCCCCCGGTGTGTGACACGGGGGCAGGAAGTGAACCGGGGGCGAGTGGGATTTAGACTGGCGGGATTGAAATTGCGGGATTTAAATGGCGGGAACCAGGGCCGGCACTGCTGGTTACTCGTCACAAGCTGTTGTGTTGTGGGCTAGGGGGGTATTCCAGGGCTATTCCGGACGAGAGAGGCGGCCTCCCCCTCTCCATTTATCCGTGCGGTTGCATGACTGACATGAGCACTAAGCAGCAGGATCGGCACCCCCCGGTGGACGGCATGCAGATGTGCAGGAGCCGGAGTCTCCTAAGATGACAGCATGGTCTTCTGGAGATTCAGCAAATGAGTGTGAAATCCAAAATAAAAACGGGCCAGATCGCCGCTGTGAACTGGATACTGCCATCTGACGTCTGTGGTTTCACGCCTCCGCTGTGGGTATTTCGCTGCTAAGCCCTTGCGGATCCTCCGTCATGGTGGTGGTGCTCCCCCCTGGCTCGCTGCTGCCCACCCTCCCTCCCGCCCACGGACTGGCCGCACCTGCTCCAGAAGACGAGGGAGTGAGCGGGAGAAAGAAGGTTGGTGGGAAATCCGGGGAAGGTGGGGGTTTCTCAGATGCAGACCATCTGCAGGACGTCCCGGAGGAAGAGAAGAGAGCCAGACTAGAGAGCAGAATCGAGGCGCGAGGGAGACGGCGTGTACTGTGTGCGTTTGAAATAAAGCAGAAGTCAGTGCCGTGGCATGCTGGGAAATAACGGATCACAGACCATCGCTGTGGCATTTCCGGCCCGGCTGGATGCTCTGAGCATGCTCCCCAGCAGCATGGTGTGTCTGGGGGGGGGGGGGGGTTGTTCCAGGAGGGAGACACGGGACTCTGTGACAGCTTACCATCACCCTGTAAGGATTGCCCCTTGTGATCATGTGATCAGCACTGCTGGGTGAGGATTATCTTCTACTGTCTCCACTCTGCGTAACATGACTGGACTTGAGCTGGTCCGGGCCGGTCCGGTCCAGTCGTGCCAGTAGGCTCTGTCATTATTGGGTTTTCTCTGTGATCTGGCACACGAATCCAGACGGCTTCCGCACGGGGCGCAGCTCGATTCTGATTGGCTGCTTTATCATGTCATTTTGGGTGTCAGTCCACTCAGTGCTGAGTCTCATTTACCTGCAGCATCCAGAAATGCTAAGTTCCCAGCTAAAGAATGGCTGGTTGATGAGTCAAGCACAGGAACCCGAAGAACAGCTGCAGGCTCTCAAAACATCCCCTCCCTGTCAAAAGCTGAAGCTGAACTCCCGGCCCAGAATGCAAAATTGAAGCATGACTCTCATCTAAGACGCGTCGATAGTTACCCATTTCTCTTATGAGGCAGACTGTCCCACGGCCAAATTGTATTGCAGGAAAGCGTCCCTCTTGCCTGAACACCCTATCAGAGCAATATGTGGACAGCCTGAAGGTAAAGATGCCCCAGCCTTAACACGGAAGAGGGAAGTCCTCAACACCAAACACAACACTGGCTTTGATTTAATTCCCCACACACCTGTAGTGGGATCTCAAAAGAAATGAGTAATCATACAGTAATTATATGATCAACAGTATAAATGCTAAAGGTTCTTTTAGAATTACACAAAAATAACTGATAGAATGCATTATTAATTAATCATTATATGGGTACTTCATGAATTAAGGACAAATCACTATTTAATTTTACACAGAACTCTTCGGTAAATGAGATAATCAAGAAGTAATCAAGAAAATGAACTGAGTTAGACCTATTTTAAAAACTACTGTAATTGTTTTACTTCTGCACAAAGTTACTGTGGGTCCTTTACTAATTTAGACAAACGCTTGTAGCCTTTTGATCACAGGCTCACATCCAGAAGCATGATTACTGCCTTTTCTGTTTCATATTCTTTCGTAAATTCTTTAAAAAAAAATGCTAGCATTGCTGGTTTTCACGTAAAAAAAATAAACCACATGCGTCTCAGTTTAAAAAAAAAAAAATTATAAGATCCTATAATTATACGCGAAATGGATAAATGTTGCAGTAATTACAGGACGAGACTTCAAAGGGCACTTCTGAGCCAATCCGGACCAGGTGTGTCGTACACAACACACTGTGGCGGGAACAGGTCTGTGGGAATGGGCTGGCTTTGCACGCGCTCAGTAAAGGCTGATTTCCTTGTATTCAAATGAGGGCGGGTAGCCGAATTCGGTTCCAAGCTGCCGCTCCGCCAGATGTTAACAGCTGGGCGACAGACGCAGAGAAACTTTATACCGGCCTGCGAATACCGGCCACATGTGTTTCTCATCTTTACTCGAGAATAAGGACCAAAATGGGCCTTAGACTTCAGCTAGGTCTTAATAGGACGACTGGGTTCCGCACAGCGGAGAGAAGGTCCATGCAGGTAAGGAGCTGACGTGCTTATGATTAAGTGGATTACAGCACATTACGGACAGCGGAGGGCTCCAGGTCCCATCGCCCCATCCTGGGGCTTGTTGCTGCTACACGAGGTGTGATTCATGGTAGCTTCCCGTACACTAATTACACAGCATTTCGTCTGCGGCCATCTTTATTTTGAGGGTCATAGCAAGACAAACGACAGCAATGTAATTAAAATAAAATCAACAGGTACCGTCTCAGCAACACACTTAACCTAAAGAGTTCCAGTAAAATATGTAGCTTATAAAAAAATGACAAACAGGTTTGCCAAACATATAAAGAGATGTATATGTATATTGTGTCTATTGATTTGCTTATGTAGCATTCAGGTCCACAGTAATTGTATGGGGCAGATTTCAGGATCTCTCAAACCCCGGAAGACCCACCCCATCCTCAACCTGCCCGGCCAGCATGGACTCCCAGTGGGTTAAAGTGTTCTTTAGCCAACCACAAGGGGGTGCTGCTCCACCTGCTACTGACTTATCATTAACGTCTGTCATAGCCTTCATCCATTATACATCTGGGGGATTTTATAAAACGATGCAGCAGACCACCGTACCCCGCACCCCTGAAGAACCTGTCATGACCCCGGCTCCCCCCCCCCGGTGACATTCTTCATATTACCCCGCAATCAGCCACGCTCCTTATCCAATGTTCCTGCGTCATGACGTGGCGTGAGATCAGAGAGGTCTGATATGCATTCTGGAGGACTTCAGTGGACACCCCCTGCCCTCCTGCTTCCAGCCCTCAGGGAGAAGGAACTCCACCCTGCCGCACATGCTGGCCTAGGGAGGGGGCCGTCTGCTGGATGGGACACCCCCCACCATTAAGTCAGTACGCCTCAGAAACGGGGTAATTATTTACACAGAGATATCGTGGGGTTAATGACAAGCAATTTCCTGACACATCAAAGCCTCTGTACAAGAGAACGGAACAGCTTCCCAGACACTGCATACAGGCGCATAATCCCAAGCCAGCAGGCCGTCGGGGCTCGTCCCCTGCTCCATACCGCCCCCTTCAGGAAGAGATGGGCACACTTCTTAGGTGATTCCTCTGGAACTCACATGAACGTCCCCTTTGTTACGAGACTAATGCAGACAGCACATTCCCAGCTACGACTTCATGGTTGTGACCTGCCTTCTCTTTACAGACACCTCTAAAACACCCCCATCCAGCCGTAGCCTGAAAGCACTTCCTGTTTAAGCTTGGACCATTTCCTGTGTGCTTTTTTGGAAAAGGACATCTCAAGTTATTTTGGGACTTTCCAGCTGAAAATATTCACTTTAAGTTGTCCCTTCTCTTCTGATACTCACAGCACCTATTCGAGGTAAATTCAACTTTCAATAAGTATATTAAAAAATATAACGATAAAATAATGATAAAATGATATACAGGATGTGAAGACAGAATCCAGACCGACATGTGTCCTGCATTCTGATTTAAATTTGAGGTCTGCAGCAACCCCAGATGGTCCATGTTTTTGCTCCCTCTCAGCTGATGAAGAACATGAAATACCTGGTACAGGTGTGGTGGGATCTGGGAGGGAGCAAAAATGTGGATTGTCTGAGTGTTCCCAAGGTTGGGAAACGCTGCTTTAGGGGAACGATCTTGGGATAAACAGAGTCTGCTGTGCAGGTTATGGCCCCAGCCAGACAAGCATGCTGAGTCCACCTCGTCGTCGGTGCAGGATCCTTAAAGACGAGGGGGGGGAAGGAGATCCAGCATGACCCGTCGGCATCGACATCAAAGCTGGCCGGACGGCCGTAAACACGCAGCCTCCAGAAACGAGGGAGATGCACAGGAAGGGGGAGGAGGGGATAGAGGGAGATCTGCAGCAATCTGGGAGGGCGTGGCCACTGGCGCCCCTCTGTCTGCTCTTTTGCACGGGTGCATCAGGGGGCAGAGTGGCCCCATGGGCCCCGGGGGGCTGGAAAGCTGATAGGGAGACAGTTTACCCAAAGCCACCTGTAGCCTTCAGCTCTGGTTCCACGATGACTGTGCCACCTACCTATTTTATCAACTTAATTAAGTGTGATGCTATAGTGCCCGGCTCAAGGGCTCCATTGTTAGTTTAGAGGAACTTGCCTGTGGTGGAACGTATGGATTCTTAACCATGACGCCCCCTAGTGGGGCTGGTTCCCGGGCTGCCGCTGTCCCCTGTGGAGGAGGGGAGGTGGGACCCAGCTTGTGGTGAAGCGCAGTGTTTGCGCACGGGCTTCACTGCCAGGGGGGGGGGGCCAGATTTGAAAGCGACCTCGAATCCAAGTGACTGCAGTCGCCACGGCACCCGCGGTCCCCGGGTGGCAGAGTAGAACCCGTGACGCGGCTGGTGACGTCATACCACCCACCATGACAGGAAGCTGCTCCCATTACGAAGTGCTTATCTACATCTCTGTGACATAATTATATTTATAAAAGTCACCGTGAGCCCGACTATGATAAGCACTTAAATGAAGGATGGCTGGATGATCATACAAGCGGCAAGCCCCCCTGGATACATTTTCTTAAATTCATTCTCCATGGGGGGGGCATTTTGGTATGAGGAGTTTTACTGCCACCTGGAGGCGATTTTTCTAATTGCAGTTCCCTAAGTCTGTCCAAGTTGAATTTGTAGGTGAGTTGGAAAAATAATTAAATGATTAATTTAAAAGTTATGACAATAAGTATACAGTACAAATAAAAGTAACTGCATCCGGTACTGTACTGTACCTCAGGCCCACGAACCACTGAAGCAGATTTCCACAAATGACCGCTTAGTGAGCAGGGTAGTAGCAGGTCTGAAAGGGTTAAACACTGCAGGCGATACCCAGAACAACTGCAAATATTCCCTCCAGTCCTTCCCTCACTGGTAACCGTGGTGACCTGCATCACTGTAAAACTGGTGTGATACAGCCGGATGTTATCGCTGCTGTTAAACACAATGCCCTGTGAAACATTAAATCGCATGAAGCATTGTGAAACGGCTCAGAACCACAAAAGCGGGTCCAGCCTTCATATGAGCACAGCTCAGAGAGGCAGATTAATGGACGCACCACTGGCATCACTGGCAGGGCATGTGGGAGATGCAAGTAAAACTGGGTTATGGGTGGCACTTTTGGGGGTCACAGGTCTAGAATATTCTCCATTTTAATTAGACTGGGAGCCACAAAAATCATATAAAAAGATGGAGATTTCATATGGCCTCAGTGAGTGGACATAAATCAGATGAATGCTTGCTTGAAATGCACTGGAAGCAGATGAAATGTGAAATATATTGGTGTGGAATTTTATGCACGAAGAAGCAATAGTGAACTAATATATAATATATGACACTTGAAATATAATGACATAAAAAGTCACTGCTCTGCCGCAAAGACAGCGTACTATTTCATGTCTGTGATGAAGCACACTTCTGTGAGATCAGGCTGATTGACTGTCTGCTATCACTTAAAGAGAGCGCCACCTGCTGGCTGTTTATATGACGAGCAAGTCGCAAATGCACATGTCCCATTTCTGTCCTGTTGATGATGCTGTTTCATCCTGCCGCTGATATGATTTCAGCATTTTAATTAGTGCGGAATCAGTCAGTCAGACATAAATAATGACACTACGCTGAGTACGCTGAGCGCTACACTAAAAAGAGCAATTATTATATTTCATAATGATACTGAATTTTGACGCTTCGGCATATATTTTCTGCCAGACTACCTGATTCATTTGGCACTGATATACCAAAATTAGAATATCAAAAGAATCATTAAAACAAATGCTTTGTGGTTGCTGATTAACTTACCACTTCAGACTCTGTCTTGTTTCAAAGGAACAGTTTTCTTTTATTAGATGATATGAGGAGTACAGACAGTGGTGTAACACCTGCATATCAATGCTAAATCCTGGATGAACCAGACTTGGCTCATTCACAAGGTCCCGTGGGCCTGAACACTGCATATGACAGCGGAATAATTATACGATACCTGTTTTGCCACCTGGTGGTCAGATAGGGAACTGCAGCAAGATATGCAGAAGAGAACCAAAAACATTATAAGTGTCGATTGCTGCAGCACAGAATGTGAGAAGACGCATGTTGTGCACAGACAAAAATGTTCGGCAGTATTGCTGAGCAATTAGGGACCTTCACACACAGCCGACGAAAATAACGCAGCCACAAGCAGACTAAGGTCACCCAGAGCAGCATGAGGCAGAGGTGTTGTACCCCGTTAAGACATTCACACTCTTCTGGGACAACCATGAACCACTCTTCTGCTTTCATGGATTCCTTTCAGAGATATGTTTTAGTTGCTTAATGCTTAATTCAATGAAGAAAAACATAAGAGTAAAATATGGAACACTAGAACACGGAAATTGATTGCTTAATTCAATGATAAAAGCAGGTGAGTGAAATAAGACAACAATAGAACACAGAACAATGAAAAATGGAACACTAGAATACAGAACACTAGAACAATTCAATGACAAAAAACAGACGAGCAAAATACGGAACACTAAAATACAGAACACTAGAACAATTCAATGACAAAAAACAGACGAGCAAAATACAGAACACTAAAATATGGAATTTGATTGAGTGGCACATGATCACGGGGTTCCGTGTTCACGCATACATTGCCAGGTTTACATTTCATTTTCATCTCTGTCTGTTTCAATTTGCTCTCCACCCTGAAGCCCGTCCGTTTCTGTGCCTGAGCTGTCAGCTGGGTTTTAGATTCCGTGTTCCATTTAGGGAGCTGTCACATTCTTCGCATGCTTTAGATAACAGCTGTGTTTCGCTCCATTAATATAGGGTGTATCTTTGAAGCCCACCAGCTTCATAATCGGCTTCAGTCAAGCAAGGATGAAGAGAGAATAAGACAGAACTTAAATCAGACGTTACTGTAGCTGTCACTGCTAAACCTGAAGGCCATTCATCCTCCATTTCAGGATATAACATACATGAAATCTATGCCATCTCATTTTTATAACACACCCCCCCCCCCCCAAAAAAAAAAATTCTTCTTCCTCAGGAGTAACACAAATGCAGCCCTAACCCTGACCCTGAAGTGAGTCCTACATAGCATTTACACCAGCATCTGAGGGCAACTGCCCACAGCCCGAATAGCAGGAAACCTAGAACTCAAATCAACCCTGTATTACATCACTTAGATAAATACTCCTAGTGCTTCTATCTTCGCTGTGCCGATTGGTACTTTTACATTACGTCATATTGTACGGGTATGTTATGTTAAGGGGAGGTCACACGATAAGTAACCACGATAGACGTCACAGTCTCACTGCTGTGCTTGTAGAGAAAATCAGTGAAGGACACTTTTGGAACATTCTGCGAACTTCTGCGGAGAACAAAAGGATGTGTGATCTTTTTCGCAGTGTTACGCAGTGATACTCTCCTGACTTAGAAGGAGTGAGTAAAATAGTCCTTAATTAAGCCACCAGATGATGGATGGGAATTCATAAATCATATGAGAAAACGTATGAATACGGATGAAACAAGAGCTCATTACAGATATGGGGTCAAGTTATAAAAGAAAGTACAATTTGAAAGTATCCAGTAATTACAAAAGGGACCAGGCAATTATTATTATTATTATGCACTTGCTGTGGATATAGCATTATAACATTGGCCCAATAATCGTAATGATCATTTCGTATTATTTAATGTCGATGATCTGAGCTAATAATCATCAGACGCGGCGTACTGAGTTAACCTTGCTTGCGTGGCACCTCCGGAGAAGGTCAGTCCATCACTTCGCCGGAAAACGCTGACTGCGTTATCATTTTAGCTGCCAGCAGCCCTGCACTCAAGAGGCGATCCCTTTTATCCATCATACTTTGAAACATGCTCATTAAGACAGCCTCCCGTTTTTCGGGTTTGCCCTTTCACGGTTACTCTTCAAAACCTCTGCAGAACAACGGGTAAAAACTTTCCGTCTTGTCCCCTAATATGACGCGTTAAATTGCCTCCGCGGCTTACGCGGTTGTGTGCTGCATCCATCTTTGGCCAGTAGATGGCAACAGACCATGCTGTTTATTTTCACTGGTGTGAATCCATCCTTCCGTCTTCCAGCCGTTTATCCCAGCAGGGGTAAGCACCACCTTAAAGTGAGCTTCCAAAATACGAACTTCCAGAAATTCCGCAGAGGCACTACATTAATACTCCGTGTTTATTCTGCATCTATACAATACTATTATACATCATATGTCCACACAGGCCTACAGCTGTGGAAAATTTTAAAATACCACTCTACATTAACAAAACAATCTGCATTTTTAAATCCTGGTTTAATCGTGATTCTGCTGGCAGAAGGCTACTCTGAACAGCAGGTTGCATCCAAGTTCAAAGTTTCTAAAAGAGCAATACTCAAGAATAAGCAGGAGACACTGGGAACGACCAGAAACCAGCCAGTTAAAGGGCGGAAGCGACTTTCTAATGCCAGAGATGACCGTTAACTTATCTGACAGTTTCTCACGAATCGTAGGATGACAAGTGAATTTCAAAAGGAATGGGAAACATTAAGTGCAGGTGTGAAGTGCACTGCTAGGACAGTTTGCATCAGGCTGATAGAAGCAGGACTGAAGTCCCTTAAAGCAATGAAGAAACCCTTCATTAATGAGATACAGAGAAGAAGCAGGTTTTGCAGTTTGCAAAAAACAAGTTTATTATTCACAGACACACACGCATAAATTGAAAAAATGCGCTATGGTCTCTTAATTTTTTCCAGAGCTGTGTATGTAAAAGCACAGGAAAGTAAAACTTTTCGAATTAATCCATTCTGTCATTGTGACATTTATAAAAATGAAATGAAAAATGGGAGGCATTAGCAAAGATTATAATCTTTTTTTTCTATTTAAGAAGGGCGTTAGATTCTGTTAGATTAATAAGACTCCGGCAGTTTAATCGAATTCTTCTTCTTTTTTCAGAGACGTGTAGGGTCTCTTCTTAATGTTGTTACCTTCTGTTTCGTAGCCTCACCTCTTAGGATTGTGTTGGGACTGATTTATTGATTCAAACGGTTTTAATTTAGGTAAGCGTTTAAAAATACAAAAACGGCACTGGGTGAGTGTGTTAATTTAGCCGGTGCACAGGGAGGTTTAAAACGCCGGCCGTAATACGTTCCGCCTTAATAGCTCGCCTCTCCTCTTCTGCCGCGCTTTCTGTCATTTAATTTCGCTAATACAGTGTTGAAGTTCGCAGGTCTATTTAAAAAGTCTCCCTTTACACGAGTGGATGAGCGATTATTAAAGTAAACCAAGCAGCCGTATCAAGAGCCATTTGCTGCACAAAAGAACTGGAAATTATCCAAAGGTAAAATATGCGTGTTTTGTGGGAAAAATGCCGCCATTCAGTTAGTCATTAAGTGTAAGCCGCAACGACCAGTGTCAGACAGGACTGAATGCCGTATTTAGGCGACAGGTGTAAGCAAACCTGTTCAGAATCGACCATTATAATATCCAGTTCAGTGGACTTTTAACTGTGTACTAACTGTGTATCAGTTTAGGCACTTTCTCTAGCCACAGGCTGCAAGAGTCTTTACAATTCCTCTCAATTACCCACAATTCCCCTGCACTGTAGAGCAGAGCCATGACCCCACCGGCTCTGAGCATTTGTATTCAGGCTGAGAAAGCCAGCGTCAAAGACGGCTTCCCGGTGTAGCGGACTTGCCCCAATCCCCTTCCTGCATCTGAACGTTACATTTAGTTGGTTAAGTGGCTCTTTCATCCAAAGGCACTTTTAAAATGTTTACGCAGCTGGTCAGTTTGGCTGGACTCATTAGGACAAGGTCCTTCCTAGAGCTCCAACTTACAGTTTTCAGGTAATAAGTTTTTAAATACTGGACCCACACCCAGAAGCCTCTAGAATGGGCCTTGGCTCCCGATGGGGCTGCAGTAATGTTGTCAGCTGGGGTCCATTAGAGCCCAGCTCAGGCAGAGAAACAGCTACCCTTCTACGTTTAATTCAGCCCATGTTCCTGAGGGGGAGGCAGGGGAGCAAGGTAGGGGTGGGGGGCATTCATTGAGTTGCTTTTTAGGAGTAATCTTGGGCATTTTTTGTCCCACTTGTCAACATTAAAGTCACAGTGAAGATAATATTTCCTCATGCTAACTGCCCTTTCGTCTCACTGTGATGCCATCGGTCACATTAATCGTTTTCCATTCACTCGTCTTGCTGTTGTTGCACCTTATGTCACTATCCACGTTGGGAACAGTGTGGTATAGTAATGAATTGTTAATAAATGAGACCACAAGCTAGAGACGCACAGACCAGGTCCGGCTGGGGTAACAGACCTAGAGACGCACAGACCAGGCCCGGCTGGGGTAACAGACCTAGAGACGCACAGACCAGGCCCGGCTGGGGTAACAGACCGAGAGACTCTGGGGCCAGACCCAGCTGCATACCAAGGGGTCAGACTGGGCAGACCATGCTGGGCACTTTTTGTTCACAGCGGCAGGGTTTGTTTTAACAAACCCTCAGTTTCTGGAAGGTCTGATGGGAATTACACCAAAGTCACAGGGACAGACTTAAAAAAATGACAATCCCTCACATGGAAATGACACTCCCTCACATGGAAATGACACTCCCTCACATGGAAATGGCACTCCCTCACATGGAAATGACACTCCCTCACATGGAAATGACACTCCCTCACATGGAAATGACACTCCCTCACATGGAAATGGCACTCCCTCACATGGAAATGACACTGCCCCACTGATAATTCTCATAAAGCACTTCATAATGACCACCCCCCCCCCACCCGTCCTTGACGCTCATTAAACACTTTAAGATTTAAAGTGTGTAAATACGTCAAACGAAAACAAATGTGACAGTTAAATAAATAAAGCCAGCAGTTTAATTGGACTTTGGGAACTCATTACGGCATAATTTCTGGTGCTTATAATTGTCCTGACATGCTCGAAACTTTTGGAATTTATACTGTACCAGAAAACACAAAATTTATTAGGAAGTTTTAAATTGCTTAATTGACAGAATGCTTATTACACCACTTCTGATTAACTAACACTAACATACTTGTTTCCAGGCAAAATTAAATCGAAACCTTTCAAAGTCATAATAGAATATCGGTTAAACTCTGGCCTGTAAAAATAAATCGAATTGGTAAGTTAATTGTGCTGAGAAATATATAAATAAACACAATACATAACAACAGTCGGGGTATTAAAACATTGCTTTAAGCGATGGTATTGCTGTCGTGCTCTGTGACTTTTTCTAATGAAGGTAATATCTGTGTAAATCTGTGGCACACCAGGAGAAACGGCCCTGGTCTGGTCCAACATGAATGGATTTGTCATGTTCAAACTGCACAAAAAGATCAGCAGAGCACCACAGTGGTACCATTTTGTTATTTTGGTCTTCATCTCTATGGCCACAGCAGGGAATATCATAGAACTGCCTCTTAGAACATTACTTTACCCAAGTGAGAAAAGTGCCCCTTTATTTAATTAGTCTGGTGTTTCACTAACAGCAAAAAATGTTGCTTATTAATTCAGTTCAATAATTCAATTTATTTTTTATTTTCTTCTCCACTGAAAATAAGGAACAATCTCAGTGGCAGGTGTGAAACAACAAACAAAGAATTGAGCAGAACCGACGAAAAAATGCTTCACAGAAATCAGCCCCGAATGCATGGGCCTCCGGTTCCGGTGGCAGCGCCCAGGGCTCACGGCGAGTCTGCCCGCTGCGCGGCGACGCAGGCGGCGCTGTCCGTCCTCCGACACCTGAGCAGCTTCAGGAAGGTCTCCACCTTGTGGACGTCCTTGCGGAAGCAAGTGAGCAGGATGTAATCCCTGATCACCGACTCCAGTGGGCCCTGTGGCAAGTCAGCTGGCATCCAGCCCTCGGGAGGGAGTGGGTCTGCCACGACGGCATCCTCATCCAACATCTGGGGGGAGGGGATGGGCAAGCCGGGGGGGAGGAAGAGATGCCAAGAGGATTGAGTGAAGAACATGTCAAACCATAGCTTATCTTCATTGTCATTCATCAACTAAGCTCCGTAATAATATTGTTAATGATTGTGGCCTGTTTTCATAGTGAAGTGTTATAAATAGTTAAGGGATTCAGGATAAGTGTATAAATCGAGGTGTATTGCGCCAGGTCCTGGCCTGAAATCTGAGCCTGGAACATTCCAGATAAATTGCCATAAACCTGTGTTCTGCCCCTAAACATGATTGGTGGAGTCAGAACTGGTCAGGACCAGATGGCCTGTTTGTCTTGGTGCTTTTGATAAATGGCACAGGATCCTGGGAAAATGTGCATGGCTGCGTTTCCCATGTTTATTTATCCTAATCCATCATGGTGGCTGACGGATCCGGAAGGGGAGCTTAACGTAAACCTGACCCTGTCTCAGGAGAAAAATCCCCCCGTCTGTGGGATTGATCCATTAAAACGATTGAAGACATGAAAGTGTCTGGTGTAGAAGTATCTATTGAAACATCTGCAGCCATCCCAGCATGAACTAATGAAGGGCTAGCTGATTGGTTGATCCGTTTAATCAGGTGATCTTATGACAAACGTGTAGTGGAATGCTTGGGGTCGGGAGGGGGAACGGGGGCTCCTCCCTCGCCCATGAGGAGTGGCGCACCTTCCCCGTCAGTACCACCACACCCTGCTCCAGGCTCCTCAGCCTGCCCGCCAGCCAGTGGGTGCTCTCCAGCAGGACCGCGGGGGCGTTGTCATACTGGTCCAGTGAGGCCTGCAGGCCCAGCAGGGGCCCCATCCAGGACCGGATCAGGGCCAGGACCGTGTGGAGGAGCCACTTGTCCTACAAGGAGAACCATGGATCACGAGGTTTCAGAGAAAAGCTCCAACTCTGAAGAACTGTTTGAAACATTCAGGTCCATCCAACTAAATGCTGTTAAAGACTTCTGGATACTAATGTTAGGGCCACAATCAGTGACCATCAGACACCCCTGGTTAGGATCTAGGACGCCCTTTTGTCTCCAGAACCATTGCAAGAGCCGTGTGTTCACAGAAGCCTTTTGCGTTCCACTGCGGTACCATGCTGCTGTTCTTGCACTTGTGGTCTTCCTGTTAGCTTTAGCTGGTAATTCTCTCCTCTGACTGCTCACTGCTCTCTCTGCTCACAGAACTGCCCCCACCTGGATGTTTTTATGTTCATTATTGTCAGGGTCTATACTCTCCGACCCCACCCTCTGTGACCCTTCCCCGTACCCCAGCAGGCATTGCTGGCCATTCCGCCTTTTCCCCTCTCTGTCGTTTAGTCCATCCCTTTCCAATGTGTTTGCTCCCCATTCGGCCAGCAGGTCCCTCTGCTAATTCCTGGTGTTGCCCTGATTCCTGGTGTTGCCCTGATTCCTGGCGTTGCCCTGATTCCTGGTGTTGCCCTGCTCCCTGGCGTTGCCCAGATTCCTGGTGTTGCCCTGATTCCAGGTGTTGCCCTGCTCCCTGGTGTTGCCCTGATTCCTGGTGCTGCCCTGATTCCTGGTGTTGCCCTGATTCCTGGTGCTGCCCTGATTCCTGGTGTTGCCCTGATTCCTGGTGTTGCCCTGCTCCCTGGCGTTGCCCTGCTTCCCATCAGCATTATTGTAGTTCTTGTTTCCCCTATTTGCTTTAGTGGTCCTGTTTTTTTGCGCCTTCCCCAGTGTTAGTTCCTTCGATAAACTCTCTTGTTGTCTCAGAGCCGCTAGTGGATCGTCACCTTCTTTTGTATTTTTCTGTCTGTATTCAGTTGCAGCCATGTGACTGGACATGGAGGAGCATCTGTTTTCATTACCTGGCAGGTGTACCTGATCAACTAGCTACTGTATGTATATTAATCATTCTGTTACATGAAACTTTTGTGGATTGATGTAATTGAGTTGTGCGGCAGCTGCCTTTACCCAAAGGGGTCGCATCTTTTAAAGCGGTACATTTTTTGTATACTGTTTATAAATTTGATCTCCTTTCCCAAGGGGTACAACAGCAAGGGGACGTGTGCTGTCTCTCATCTTGACGGATCCTAATGCTTCGCCTGCCTCATCCTCTAGGCTGTTGGCTGCCTCTTCTCTCACCCTGTAGCACAAATCCATTGGGAGTGGAATCGCTAGAGCAAGAATGCTCTGCTCTTAGGACCGGTTCAGACCAGTTAGGACCAGGTGGGACTGGTTTCAGACCTCTTACTCTCATTTCTTGCCAGTTTTTTTTTTACATGCAGCCAGCTAATCTTTGGGTTTGCAGTACATTATTTTAAAATTCACACATGGGAGGTAACCTGGGGGAGTTTGTAACATAGTGCCAACATGGTTCAAGCTCATTGTTTCAGCTGTGAGGTGTTAATAAGCCTTGACAGCATGCTCTTTGTTTATATTGTCACAGGAAGGTAGAAATACTATTGCTGGTAAACAACGAATGAGGCGGAGTAAAGATGCAGGAATACCTCGCTGCTGCGTTCTGTTTTGGGCATGACGTCCATTATCATTATCAACATCCCAATCAGCACACTCCTGTGTTTGTTGAGTCTTAGTGAGGAGCATGTTGCAGTTAATCATTTCATTCTCCTGTTCTATTTCACCTCCCTTTATTTACAGCCAGTTAGTTGTTTTTTTGGTAGTGTCTTTGTAGCTGAAGGCAGCAGTCTTGACTACATGCTGGATGATATTAAAGAAAATGGATCTTTCCCAACTCCTGAGGACACTCTTGTGGGTTGAAACCTCAGACCAAACATGGGACCTCTGGACCTTATCAGATTGCACACTGTTGCACATCTGCCCCCATTAGACCCATTACCCTTCATTATCCCGGCTCGAGGCCAGATTCCACCGCTTACGGATATCGACTCGGCTTCCACCTTGGATCCGGGGATGGGGATGCTGTTTATGTTGCACTTCTGGCCTCTCTGCAGGTGCTGGGAGCGCATGGAGAGGGGGATGAACATCTCCTCCTGCCAACGACAACAGCGTGAACTCCGACACCGCTCTCAGGGCCTACGAGTGCAGCTCTCATTCACAGCGGATTGTAGCGATTCGAGTGCAGACCCTTCGGACTCGCCCTGCCGTAATCCGCCTGCACCGCAGTGCAGAAGGCTCGCCTTTACAAAGCTGTATGCTGCAAGAATTCAGACAGATCCTGCTAAAAGAATACTATAAAAGTCTTGGGAAGCGGAGATCATTCTAGTTTAGAATTTACTGGTCTGCTGAACGTACGGACTTAAGAAAGATAAAACATTAATAATATGAAGCTCTTTAGGATTAACCGTAGAGCTGATGTATTAAAGGAGAATAATGTTGGCTTCATGGTTTTCTTCTTTTTAAATTTATCTATAACCATGCCAGTCTCCTTTCACCCTCCTTTACTGAAGCACCTCTGCCTTTCAGTATCAATGCCAGCCTCTTGCTCAGCAGACCTTAAACTCTGCTAAATAATCTGGCAACCAGCGTCTGCAGGACCAGAGTTGCCCGCCTAGGTGCCAGGCTGTCATTAAGACGGCAGTGAGTTATTAGCGCACGTTGTGTTTGTTGGCTAAAGCTTCCATCCAGAGCAGTGCACACCTTAAACAGCTGGCATTAGTCCTTCCATGATTCAAGTTAATTACCACTGGACATGATAAGTAGGCTGCAGAAGCTACAGCAAGCTTTCCTGGGGCTGGAACCAACCACATCTGCAGCTAATCTTAGCTCTGTGGCCTCATGCATCCAAGCTGGACAAGTGCTTATGGATGGATGGACGGTCCAACTCACAAACAGGATGCGGGACTCCTCAGAAACCTGGTATATGAGTTCAGCGTGCTGCATAGCCCGCTCCAGCAGCTCGTCCAGCGGGATGTTGGTGCACTTCCTGCTGGTGTCCGTCCATTCCCTGCACTCCGGTGGGTATCCCAGCATACCTCGGCAAGGCCACAGCAACAGCCACATGTAGCCCTGCAGTACTGTGCCACGTAACACACTACCGTCGGGCTGATGTTTGATTAGCCACTTAGCACACAGTAACTACTTAATGGTCCACATGTTACTCACCCAATCACTCAACACACAAATATTACACTGGCGCTTAACATGCAAACTGAACACATTATTGTAGTTACTCAACACGTTATATTCAAGTTAGCTTGGCTGCTGAAGACACTGACTACATTTCTAACATTACTGCCTGAACACTATTTGCTGAACCATGTGTGTCTAATTTATTAATGGAGAAAAAATACATTTTCCTCCTGTTTATCGTTTTTCAATATTATATTTTTAATTTTTAATGTTATATGTGTCTGTGTTTGAGCAACGCTTACACGTGCCTTGTCATAAGCATTTCAATGCACGTCTGAATCCGTTCATCATGCACAAGTCAAATAAAGGACTTTGATATATAAAAGATCAGCACCACAGACCGCCATCATCCGGACAGAGATCGATAAAATGTCACCGTTACCTTTGTCCATCTCAGAAGCAGCGGAAAGACGGAGGCTGCGTCCAGCTCACCTCACGGCAAGCCGGTGAGAAAGGACTTTATAGGGTGGGAGCTTATGAATGAAACAGTGGGATTCTGGGGCACGGAAGGTGTAAGATGATACAGTTCTTGGTTTTACACATGATGTTCAGCAAAGAAAAGAACAATGGAAATACATGGTTTAACGTTACTGGTTAACAGGAACATCTAGGGTCTCTTTTGACAGTAATTAGTACTCAGTCTTTGGGGTCAAAGGAAAACTTTACTCTCACGTTTGCTTTGCTTGTTGGTTATTTATTCTTATAGTTTTATACTGTGATGAAAAAAACATTTATTTTTTTTTAACCCAAATGGGATTTAATTCCAATAAACATGTATTTGTGTGTTTAATGTCAGACGAAATCTTGTTAAAAAACATGACAAAAGAAGAGCAATGGGATTCATTTTTATATCATTAAGTTAATTAAACTCAGAAGATATTAAATATAACAAATTCAAGTAAATATACCAGAACTCCACACAACAGTAATAAGTGTATTCAGTTATATTAATGCAGGTGAAACGTGTATGTCTTAATCTGGCATATTTTCAGTGTTTTTTATATAAATAAAATGCACATTATTGGGAGCACTGAAAACAGCAAGATCCAGGGCTAACATGCTAACCTGTGCATCCATAGGGATTGTCCACCGCCTCCAAAAGAGCTCAGATAGAGGTTAAAAATGGTAAACAGGACGAGTGGTTCTCTATTTTTCAGTTAAGCTAACATTAGTTAGCTGGCGGTTTGGCTAATGAAGCCCAGGTGACCTTGATGAGGTGACTCGCCTCGTTAAGTTTAAAATGGACCAATGGGGTGTGTTAATAGTACTCGGCTCCAGTCCTGGGGATCCCCTGTTATTGGCTGATTGAGAGGCCATCCCAACCCCCCGCACCCACACCGGCCCTCCATGGATCAGGCGGCCCACCCCCGGCAATAGAGAATGACTGTGTTGGAGTGTGGCTCCGATCAGGGGTGTAGTGGAGAGTAAATGCACGTTGACGCCATTTACACAGCTTTTTAATTACATAACAGCATTTACTCACCTTTTCATGATAGCTTACTCACTTGTCATTATCCAGTCTAAAAGGTTTGAGGAAAATATGCATTGTTCACTGCATTAACTTACGACAGCGTACCGCACTGACCCTTTTAAGAAACTGACCCCCCCCCCCCCGTGCTTCATTCCTTGACAATGTGGCCAATGCTTAGAGCAAGCAAATCAGTGGTAGGTCCTGCAGTGTGCAAGCGGAGTGGCAGGCATCGGACAACATTTTGCGAGAATTGCAAAACCGCCTCCATAAGAGCTCAGATAGAGGTTGAAAATGGTAAACAGGACGAGCGGTTCTCTATTTTTCAGTTAATAAGCTAACATTAGTTATCATCAAGTGCTGCACTGTAGCCTGCAGGATTGATGCTGTTTGCATTGAAGCTAGCTGGCTAACAGACATAACAGTAAAGCAGTAACCTTTCTGAATCAGTGCAAACGTATTTCCATTTCTGCTAGCTGGACAGGAATTTCTCCATTTCCACATCAATATGAATATAAGATGATGATGATGATGATGATTTGGTGTCAGTGGTAGTGCAGACCTGTATAGATGTGATGTCATTTCTTCACCTCTTTTAATGACACACAGGGGTTTCTCCATGGATGTATATAGACTGCCCACCTTATTTATTACCACTACACCACTGACCAGGCCCTGCCCCAGCCTTGTGGACGAGCACTTTCTGGGATCAGCTCCAGGCCCCTGTACCCAGGATTAGCGGTTACTGAGTCTTACGTGACCTGCCCCATACTTTATTTAGAACTTTCCAAGCATGAGTCAGCACTCCCCAGTGAGGTCCAGTACTCCCAGTGACCCCAATGCCTGCTCCACCCGCCTCCCAATTAAGGACACCCCTATCCCACACATGCACATACATGTCCCGTTTTGCCGCAGAAACCATAACCAGGATCTCTGGCTTCAGCTGCTGCTCCTTTCTGCTTCGATCAGAGCATGTGAGCGAAGCGGAGTGAGGAGGGAGAGCAGGAGTATTTCGGGCCGGAGCGGGAGCGGCGTGGCGTGGGAGCGAAAGGATTTTGGCCGGAGCGGGAGCGAGCGCGGAGCGGCATATTTGAAAAACACTCGAGCATCACCCGATCACCTCTTGAAATAAATCATTTCTGCTTGAATGTGGATTTGGGTGCTCAGTTAGCCGGGTTATGGTTCAAGCTAAAATTAAAATACAATGCAAATTGTTCCTTTTTTGGAGCAAGCAGTGAGTGACTTCATCGGAGTGGGGGAGCGACTGTGAGCAGGTTGAGCGGGGGGGGAGCGTACCGCTCCGTGAGCAATGAGTGGAAATTGTCATCGCTCCGCTCACATGCTCTGGCTTCAATACGAAAAGTCACAACTTTAGACGACTAAGACGATTAAGTTGGAGGACCCCTCACCCTTGCTCGCCTAACCCAGGCGCAGCACACCGGCGTACGATACGTAAACACCCCCGACGTGTGCCTGGCCCCTGCGGCGTGCAATCGTATGAAAGGAAGATGTCCTTGGGGGGTAGTCGCGGGGTTAGCCTTTCCCTCTGTGAAACTCAATACAGGGATCAAGTTAGATTAGCAAGTAAGGTGGTGACTTCCACCTGCGAGGTCTATTCACACGACGATAAATACACCGCCGATGAATATACAGCGCCTTCTGGTGCTTCCAGCCGCCGGCAGAGAACAGCGTGACAAATAACCTCGTCTGCATTCTACGGGGCAACTTATAAAACCGCGAGGACATTTTTGCTTGTGTCGACAAACAAAAAGGATCTACATGTCTTTCTGGGGCAACGGAATTCAGGAAGGACGCGGTCGCCTTCAATGGCTCGGGTTATAGTGGAAAGGGATGTGTGCGTGTCCTTGGGCCAGTGGGAGGTTCAGCCGCGAATCTGCCATTTACTGTGGCCATAGAAACTTACCCAGTAAACACTCCGCAGCTCACCTTTGTGTCAAATCCAATCAAAAAACAAGCAGAACTCACTTTGTACACACCGAAGACACATTTCCTCTATCAGAGCCCAGCATTCAAAGCATCTGATTACCTGTTTACACAGCTGGCCACATTTTCCCACAGCGATTTCAGTTTATTGACTTCCTCTACAGTGTAGCCCAACTGGGGACTTGTTCCAGAAACGTTCAGGGTGCAAGCTGGGGTTGTTACCTGTGTGTCTCCTGCCCCAGTCAGGACAGTAAAGCGAACCATGTGACACTGAGGTAGGAGCAAAATAATGCCTTTAGTTGGATATGAATGTGGTAAAACTGTGGAGAGAAATTAAACCACTCATGGGAGTTTGACTTACACAAAAGAGGGTAGAATGACAAATTGTTACAGAGAGATAACCAATGAGATTGTAGAGGAGGCGGGTCCAAGCATCTTATTAGTTGATCTTGCCTCCTTTAGTTTGTTGGACCCACCTCCTCTATAATCTGATTGGTTATCTCTCTGAATCAATTATTCTTCATTCTGCCCTCAGAGCATTTTTGTGTAAGTAAAACTCCCACGAGCAATGAAACAAGAGGACGAGCCTGGGAGACAAAATGGCGCCGGGTCGGGGGAAGGAACTGGGCAACTAGATCTGGTTTAGTTATCTGGGGCTGAGAGCAGAAGCTTGCTTTAGTTTATATGTGGTTCGGCACAGAAGATCGAGCAGGCCTGTCACATGATTTCGTCCCAGCCTTGGACGGTTATACTCCCCACCATTCAGTCAGCACTGTGTTTCTGTACTGCCGTGTGGCATAACAGGGATAAGGGACTTAAACTGACAACAGGCATAAATTACACTAAACTGCGACGGCTCGTGGCACCGGATAAGTTTTGTTTTGAAGAGAGACAGATTTCCCAGCGGCACATCAGCGAGCCAGCGGTGAGGAGCCGTGAACTCTGACATCCTTAACGGGCTTTTGTCGTACGTCGGTGACAGCATGCCTTTTAAATTCGGGGGGGAGATGTCAGAGCGGTGGTGATGGGGGGCTGCGTGTCTGCACATGATATGGGCTGAAGTTCACTCCGTGACACCTCCCTCTGTGAGGCGGGGTCACATGGCCCCCAACGTGCCGTGCTTTCAATCACGGAAATTAATAAGCGCAGAGATGGAATATTCTCGATTCCTCACATCGACGCCTGTCATGTGCTGCTAAACGTGTAAATTATTGACTTCTTTCTTTGTGGTTGACCTAACTGAAGATTTTATTTTATAGCTAAAGAAGAGATGTGGTGAAATGAATGACGCTCCTTGTTTCCTTGTGGTCCTTGGTGCTCGATGTTAATGGAAGTGGCATTAAATGGATGAGCAATATCAATAAAATATGTCAAGTTCTGACATCAGAAAGAATTTGGCAAAACACAGCAGGATGGATTTGAATATTAGGGCTATGAATGTGGGCGGCATGGTGATGTAGCGGTTAGCATTGTTCCCTCACATCTCTGGGACCAGAATTCGAGTCTTTGCCCAGGTTCCATGCGTGTGGAGTTTGCATGTTCTCCGCTTGTTGTTGTGGGGTTTCCTCTAGGTACTCCGGTCCCCCCCCCCCACAGTCCAAAAACATGTTGAGGTTAGAGTTACTGAATTGCCCATAGGTATGAATGAATGGTGTGTGAGTGTGTCCTGCGATGGGTAAGCTCCCCATCCTGGGTTCTTCCCTGCCTCGCACCCGTGCCTCTGGGATTGGCTCCGGACCCCCATAACCCTGAATAGGACAACTGGTTACAGAAAATGGATAGATATGAACATAATGGAGGTATCAAAGAAATGCTCACTGCCAACTGGGCTGCAGGCATGTGTTTATAATTTAAATGGGGCAAATGGAAGCTGTCTCGCAGAAGCAGAAAGAGGCGATGTGTTTCAGCTAGCGCCCCCCTAGCAATGGTTCTCCCAAGACCGACAGGGGGCTGACAGGCAAGCTGAAGGTCTGTTAGCTCAGACGTGCTTTTGTGATAAGGAGTCACAGGGGTGCAGAGTGCTTAAGGGAGACGGTGTAGGTCAGGGTGTTGCAGACAGTGCCACCTGGAGTCGAGATGCCCCTGAACCCATCAGGTCTTACACGCAACGTCCAAATTACACGTTTTTGGTGATTAAGCTGTCAATTAAGCTGACATTACGATGTAATTAGGGATTTTGGATGCACAGTAATTAGCCCCCAGATTATTTGTCAGGTGCTAATGTGTAAGTACTGCTACTTGTGCCAGGCACTTAAATCTCAGTGAGGAACGAGGGGCTTCCTGGTTCAGCTGACCTGCTCCGTTCTCCGTACTGGCGGATTGAGGTCTCCACGGGGGCCTGCGTTCTCAGATCCACAGTCAGACCCCAGCCTGAGTCTCCCCGGCGCCCAGTTCCAGCAGCTGCCCTGCACAGGATCTGCAAAATATCTGTCAGCAATCTGCCCGTCATGTAGGGGGCACCAGACAGCTCCCGCGCCGGTCCGCTGGACAGGAGCCTGCTGGGTGATTGGGCCGGCGCGCTTGGATGGAGCTCCGAGGGCGGTATCCATTAGAGGGAAAACGGCACAGAAAAACACAAACAAAAGGCTGACAAAGATCCATAGAGATAAATAAATATATAAGGGCGTAGAACCCCCCCCCCCACTCCACACTAGACAGTGTGGAGCTGTCTTCCTTCACCAGAGAGACATTGTGTAAGCTACACCCCCAAAATCTCATTCCCTTTCTGAAAGGAGTCATTCCTCATCTCCGGAGAGGCTGCAGAATTGTTCACTGCTCAGAGTCGACACTTCACACTTCAGACAGCCCTGATCCTATCACTCTCCCTGGCATCCGCCCTGTTTACCTACATTCACTATTTATATATATCTATTTATTTATTTACTCATCCTTTATTCCATCCCATGCTGCTTCTGACCGTCGGTAGACAGCATAGCGTGAAAAGTACGTGTAAAATTTCACGGTTACATACTTCTAAAATGCCTTGAACTTGTCTTGCATGTAATGTGTTACAACAGGTCCCAGCCACCAAGACCAGATTCTTTTTTATGTTTAAAATACTTGGCCAGTAAAGAACTTTGATTCCGACATTGGTGAACATAGGTGGGGAATTCTTAACGAGAGAGATGGAGAGTTCTTCTAGTTGAATTTGGCACCAAGTCTTTAAAAAAAAAGACTGAAATACCAAGCCCTATATTAGCATTAGCGTTAAAGGCCCCGCCCCACTCATCCTCCAGAAAAAATTGTTAATGGCTGCCCCACTCTTTCTCCCACTTGCTCGCCTCTCCCCATCCAAAACCATCCCACTTCGGCTAGTCTGTGCCCGTTTGCCAAACCATGCAAATCCGGGAACACAGGGCCCCCATTCGATGTCTCTCCAGCTCTGCCTCGCCTGCAGGGAACATTCCGGAAAGGCGCGACTTGGCTCATCTCCGGAACGCCGCCGACGCAGCTCTGGCGGGCTCTTCTTCATCGCCAAGATGGACGACTCCTTCCGCGTTCGGACTTTTGCTCCGCGGGTGATGGCTCGGCCGGCATGTAACACGCGTGCCATGTCGGCAGTTTGACGTGTGGGAAGTGTGCGCACATGTCTGCTCTGAGCCAGCTGCTGCCGCAGTGACATCAAAGAGCGAAGCTACACAGCCACAGGGAAAGGCTACCCCTGCGTTTATACGCGAATATTTTATTTATACGCGTATTAAATATACATTATAATACTTCTCAAGTCGTCCTTTTAAAGTAGCCTCCAGTTCAGCGTAAAACACATGGAATTCATATCAAGGCTCAGTGTGAGATGGAAATAACTTGTGGCAATAAGAGGACATTAGCAGTTAAGAACTGGCATCCACAGAGATGGGGCTTTTCTCTACTATAGCGCTACATCTCTAAGCATAAACAAAACACACAGACCATTAAAAGTACTTTTTTTTTAAGTCATTAGCTAATTACAGCTCAGTGTTGTGTCATAAACGAGCTCTGTATTATGGGACCACATAGGCAGCAGTGGGCAGTACATAATATCTTTATTATTTCCAGTAATTAACGGACAAGGGGGGGGGGGTCTGGATGTGGCGAGTTAATTGATTTAATGAAGGCAAGGTTTGTGGGTTAATGATTATTAATTACAATTACTCACCTGACTTTGTGGATAAAAAAAAATATATTAAAACCAATAAGCTGAAATAAAATATATTGTAGCACTGGATGGACCGAGACGTGGTGAGAGCAGCGAAGGACAAGGGGACTTGCTTTCTGGGGTGGAACATGCTCCTTATTTTCAGTCCTTAACAGGACTATAACAGGCACCCAATGAGCACCGATCCCCAAATACTCACAGCTGAAACACAACGTGGTCAGATGTCGGGCTGTAAGGTGTAGACACGGTGGGAGAGTTATACAGGCTTGGAACACACGAGGATCGGACAGAGTACACACGAGACACGGGCAAACATACATGCCACGATCGGGAAGGCAACTATAACCATGACAACAGTACAAGGGCTATTTACAGTTACACAGACACAGGGCTATATACACGAGCACTCGTGAGACAGGCTGGGGTGCGCAGATCTTCACTGGCTCTACACTATGCAGAATTGTGTTGTATCTAAAACTAATATGTTTCACTGGTGAGTAATATAATGAATTAATTAAGAAATTGAGTGCAGGCATGGGTGGCGCGGTGGTTAGCGCTGCTGCCTCTTAGCAAGAAGGTCCTGGGGTTGGTCCCGGGTCTTTTCTGTGTGGAGTTTGGGGGCTCCGGTTTTCCCCCACAGTCCAAAAGTGTGCAGGGTTGGCTGACTGGAGAGTCTAAAATGGCCCTGCAGTTGTGTGTGTGTGTCTGCACCCTGTGGTGTGTTGGTTCCCGCCTGCGCCCCATGTTCCCGGGATAGGCTCCGATCCCCCCCCTGCGGCCCCAGTTGAGATTAAGTGGTTACAGTGATGGATGGATGGAGTGCAGGCACGAGGCAGAATGATCTGAAATGTAATCCTTGGATGTATCCTTTTGTGTCAGAACACCCCACTATTTCCCTCGTATGGAAATAGCAGGGTGGAGTTTTCCAGAAAGTCTTCGCAGAGGATAACCCGGTGAAAACCTCCAGATATTAGCTAATTAAAATGTGTAATAGGCACGTAAGATTTACTTGCCATTCAAAGACCCGAGTCAAGACTTCTGCTGCCCCGTCGTGACGCATAAATCCCAGGGAGGTCAGAGGTTCCTGAGGCATCCCCCCTGTACAAAGAAGCTTCTGGATGCCAGACGCGCCGCCCGTGAATGAGCAGTCCGGGTTCTCGGTTCATATTAATCTCCGCAAATCTCTTTGTGGGCCGATGTGTGTGAGGTGGTCTCTGTGCGTCGTGATTGGGGGGGATGGTGTGTGTACATGTCACACACAGAAAACTTCACTGACACTTGGACAAAGTCAGGGATGTTGCCACCTACTGTCAAGATGCACGAGAACATTTGAGGGCTCCACTGTTAGATTAGCTTTAATTATGCCGAGGCTGCAGATCTTCTTAGCGCGAGCCTTGAGGAGGAAGCCCACCTGGCCAATCAGGGTGTGAAGGGCCCCATTCGAATATGGATGATTACCCACCAGCACGTAGCCCCGCTCTCTCTATCTCGGCTTTCCAGATGTGATCTTTGGATCCCAGACAGGAACATTCAGGCCACATCTGGGAGATAAAAGATTCATACTCAGTGGGAATTGGTTTATTCACTGAAGACGCTTCAAGCGTGTGATAGGCAGCCCCGTGGGGGCCGCACCGCTAGTGTCTAGGTGCTGAGAGCTTGGCTTGGTGAAGAGATTATCCCGATTGGTGGCTGGCACACGATGACTGCCGGCCGATTGGCTGAAAGGGGCCGAGGGGCTGGATCTGCAAAGGGGGTGTGGCCAGGGTGAGAGGCGGGGTCATAGGGGTCAGGTTCAATAAGCATGTGGGAGCACGATGCCAAGTAGGTGGAATGGAGGAACGAGTGGGAGTCCGACTGAAAGGCTGCGGCAGGGAGGCAGGAGCCAGCCTAGGAATACCATTGAGGAGTCTGCGACCTCGAATCGGGCCTTCATGGCTGAGTGTGTCCAAGACTATTCTGAAGAGATATGCGCAGCAGGAAGGGTGCTGTGATTATCAGGTAGCAGCTTTCATGGTCTGTTTTACTCAACCTTGATTCTCACCCCACTTTTGACAAAACAGCCATTTCAGATGCTGAGTGTTAGCTAATCCTGTCAGAACTCTGCCAGGAAAATAAGAGGGCTGTCAGACACGTCCAGTCACGTCACGATAAAAGAGCCGAGGGCTGCCTCTGTCTAAGGTGGTGCTATACAACTCACGGTCCTCAAGGGCCAAGCAGTGCTGATTTTCCAGACTTCCTCTCAGCCAGTGTGAAGTTTCTGTAGTCAGTAACTATCAAATTAACTACCTGGGAGAACGGAAGACAAGGCCTGGATTTGGAATCGAGGGCCAAGTTTGAAGACCTCCAATCTAAGGATCATGTATGCTGAGGCGGCAGATCTTCTCAGCGTGAGCTGAATCTGTCTGCTGGCCAGACAGCAGGTGGCGGTCCGTGCTCCACCAGGCCGTGGCCAGATTCTGTAGCTCGTAACGGCACCAATGTTTTTATTGGGCTCCTTTGTCCATTATCCGCTGTCGGTTCCTGTACAGGAAGCAACTGTGTGCGGAGGGTGCAGGTCAAACCTTGGCAGCGACGGCTCTCGGCGCTGCTGGTGTCGCCCGTACCAGAGCCGAATGCTAACGCTAGCTGCCGTTAGGCTCTGCCTCTCTGCTCAGTGGTCCGTCTCTTAGTCTGGGCCCCTCAAACTTCTCCCGGGCACCCCAACTGCTGGGAAGCCCTGGCAAGAACAGAAGGAGCAGAGTGAGGCCAAGGGCAGCTCTCTGCTCCTTCTTTTCCTTTGTATCTAGAATGTGTCACAAGGACGACCTATTTAACAACATCGGGGACACAGAACTCAGGCCGCTTTCTTGGCGGACCTTCAGAACCACAGTTTCGTTTATAACTGGCGAGCTGACAAACAATGAGTGCATGGGTCCCGTATTCTCTGGGGAGGGTGGGGGGGGTGTGTGTGTTGGATAGAGCTATAAGGCTGGAGTTAAGAGAAAACTCTTCGGCTGTGAAAGTAAAAGATGACGTTAAGGAGCGATCGCACAAAGAGATCTCCGCTACATGTGGAGGACATGGCGATGGAATTTCAGAACGGCATTCTCCACAAACATAAATAAGACACTGAAAAGAATGCACCGGAGTGTCCCAATAGTTTCTTGATTTTCCCTACTTCTGATTTATTTTTTTTGACAATGAGACACTAAGTCAAGTCGCTGAATAGCCGGTTATTGTGAATTATCGCGCGGCGGCGTGGTGGCGCTGTGATTCACCGTGCCTTATCCCCCGGCGGACACTAGATGGCACTGCGACCTCTGAAAGGCCAGCCCAGCAGGTCCAGTGGCCATGGCCACCCGCCCGCTCAACCCTCCCTGGTTTAATTGTGGCTTCCGAAAGTAGGGGCGCGACAGCGGGGCGGATGAAACCAAGGGGCCACGATGGATGCAGCGGCAGAGCCGGCAGCTGAAAACAAAGGCCCAGAAAGTATAAATCGCGATCCATTAGCGGGGCCCGCGTTGTCCGTCATCATGTGAACATGGGCCCGTGAGAAACGACCTATTATGTTCCTTCCTGCTTTTATTTGTTTAGTGATTAATTATTTATTCCTCTCAATCCTTCATGGAAGGAGTCGAAGCTGAGGTCCTTATCCCCGGAGTTGGCTTAATTAACTTGTGCCATGAGGTAACAGATCCGTAATGGAATCCAATGCCCCTTTTCCACCACTACCTTCAGGTTTGGGTAGCCATCCATGAAATAGGTCTCCGTGTGGTCCGAGAAATGTGGCTTTGGCTCTAATCCCCCATGTGGGTAATCGCGTGGATGATCGGGGCACTGGCAAATGGCGCGGCTGAACTTGGGGGGCGCTTCAGTCCCGGCCAGTTAATTATTCAGCAGCCGTTTCTCCGAGGCGGGGCAGTGGGATGAACTCATCACACGGTCGTTAGCTTCTCGCGAAAACCTCGCTTTGTACTCAGAATCCCACGCAGCCGGAAACGGACACATTCCTTCGTCAGCACCTCCGACTGACAGATTTAATCACCCCCCTCTAATCTTATAAACTCTTCCCAAATGGGGATGGGTATTTCAGGAATTTCACTTAGTAGGGGATCTGTTTACATCTATCTCACAAAGGAAAACCAAGTCTGTAACTGGGGTGTAAAAGCACTTGAACCTGAAGTATCAGGAGGTATTGTAACATACAATTCATTTATATTTTGAGAGTTACACACATGACCTTGTACTATACACGGCCTCATAGAGTCACCGTGAATTGACAAGATGTGAATAACAAACAAACCTCACTAGAATCCAAAAAAGTTTAATAATTATGTGAGGCAGTTAGGGTATTAGTTACCCTTGGCACCAGTGAAATAGCACTAATTTCAATTCTTTCCATTAAAAAAAAGCGTGCAGTATAAAACCACAAGACGTCGGATGTATATGAAAGCTTTTCCCGAGCAGTTAACAGAAAACGGGCAGTGAATTTAACACAGCCCGTTAATTTAAGTTTTCCGAACTGTAACTAGGCCATTACAGAGGAAGGCATGTTCTTTAAGTCCATAAAAGTTTGGATGGTGAAATATGCAACTGGACGATGAACCCTCAGAACTACAAAGGCACATTTAAACTGCAAATGCTGTAACTGTACTAGCGAATGTACTACTAGATAAATATGTTGCCATATTGATACATAAATGGAAGCAGATGTCCACCTCTGGGGCAGTGACGATCAGAAGTGTGACATCGATTGCTCATGTCGCTCTCTTAGCCACCGTCATGCACTGTGTTCCTCCAGTAGCCACACAGAACACCAACAAAACAACACGAAGCGCGAGTATGGATGCCACAGGGAGGATCCCGCAGCTGGCTGTGGAGTCAGACGCACCGCAACACTGATCAAATGGACAACATCTCTAGCTACAGTAATTCGCTCTTGGATGTGTCTGAGCCAAATGTATAACTCTGACCTGTTCAGGTATTCACGTCACAGACAGGGAGCGTCAAAACAGGTCAAATCATACTCTGTTTTTATAGACCCGCCACAAAACAAACACGTGAATTTGTGGAGGTAAAACGGCATTATTTCCATCCACTCCCCAGGACATTTGGAGAAGGTGCTTCCATGGTAACATATTCAGCGCCCATCTAACCTGTAAATAAGCCTCATAAATGCAGTGTTATCAATTACGGTGACATAACATGTTTTTTAACTAATTGGTTGGAAATTAAGCAGAGGTTAATGAGGGCAGCTCATTATTCTACTGTAGCAATTCAGACACAGGATGAAGGTGAAAGCCACAGAGCTTTTGTTAATTGTGGGTGAATCTTTAATAATTGTCCCACGGTGACGTGAGGGGGTACATACAGACCCCCCCCCCGCCCCACATGACTCATTAAATAACTGCTTTAATGTGTGGAGACAGTGACAGGTGAGAAAAAAAAAAACAAATCAATTATGAACCTCCATCCTTCCGCCATACGGACAATGCCGCCTGAATGTGCCTGAATTCGACACCACCTTCCACCTTCCTCATTCGACTAACTCACCGGCTTTCTTCGCTGGTTCCGAGGCCCAGTTTAACGGCCTATTAAGGCAGTCCCTGCCTTGATGGAGGGGAGGGAGCAACACTCATTTTAAAGCTATCCCTCCCCAAGGCAGACGATAAAACAACTTTGCTGACAAGGGTATAGGGGATAGGTTATCGACGATCGGTGCATACGGCCGCCTCACAGGAAGTCCATCAAGGCCTTTCTGTTGCTCTGTGATTTTTTTCACAGTGAAGGGCTTCCTTTACCGTTCCCAGATCGACAGCTACATTGGCCTTTTAACTGCGCCTGCGAGGAGACTGAGCACTTTAGCTTAATAAAGGTATTAGACGAGAAACAGCTCCGCTTTGTACGACTTACCAGCTGGGATCCATCTCCACTACGACATTAACTGTGGGATGTTTACTCGCCCTGGAAAATATGTTGCGGTTCTCAGACATGGGAACCGGAACTGAAACAGTGAGACGGCATGTAAATTGTGCACTTGCAGAGAAAGGATCTGAAATATAAAAGGTTTTTCTGCAGCCTCCGGTTCAAGCTGTCTCAGCCAACCTGCTAAGGTGTGTTTACCAGTCTGAAATCACGTCTTATTACATGTGTCAGCCGCTTGCTTAGCATACGCTTCCTCAAAGTCCTATCAACAAGTTTGCTCAACACCTTCTATTTTGTGGCTAAATGTGTACCAGTCAGGAAAGTGAAACACCACACATTTCGAGAAACGCAACCACCTGGTCCCAAGGGTTTTAAGCCAGACTCAAAAGTCCATTCCACCAGGCCAATGAACAGGGGGACACACTACACGTATTCCACTGGGGGGGCTATCAGCGAGGGAGGGGCAGCAGCAGTGTTAACCACTACCCATACCATGCATTTGCTTAGGCCCCCCCCAAGGTTTGGGGGTCCACTGTTGGCCAGAAACAGTCACTACCCTGGAAGGAGAGGGGGGGGGGCTAAAGCGGCTTTTTGGGTGGGGTCCAACAAGAGCGCTGGTGTCTTTCTACCATTCTACATAACAGCAGTATGTGTCATATACAACTTCCACACTGCCATGCTCACTGCTGAATACTGAATGAAGACCGATGCAGGTTACCCATTCTGCTCAAGGAGTCTCCTGTACTTGAACTGCTTCGTAAATAATTTTTATTCCATAATTATATATGTGCGTTTTTATCATTAAACAACATATAATGTATCTAA
>JAOYFF010000099.1:752181-771562 GCA_025773925.1 Cryptomyrus ogoouensis | reverse complement strand
AGGGGAGGAAGTGGAAGGAAGGAAGGAGAGGGGGAGTGGAAGATAGGAAGAAAGGAGAGGGGAGGAAGTGGAAGGAAGGAGAGGGGGAGTGGAAGATAGGATGAAAGGAGAGGGGAGGAAGTGGAAGGAAGGAAGGAGAGGGGGAGTGGAAGATAGGAAGAAAGGAGAGGGGAGGAAGTGGAAGGAAGAAACAGGAAGGTAGGAAGAGAGTGAAAAGGTGCAGGATGCTGCCAGAGCAGCTCTGTCCTGATTCCCCTCATCATGCTGAGCCCTTAATTAGCTCTGATTGTTCATGCATCTCTGTAATTGACTGATTTGTCTTTTCATTTATCTTTTTACTGCCAAGAACCAACCAGAGTGCAGACCTCAGTTTAAGTCATAGTTATTCGTGGGCCCAATTCCTTCTTTTGATTATTGGACTGAAATGTTTTGCACCTCTTGTCAATCGTGGTTGCATTTTATGGCACCTGGCTGTGTAGTGTCACACCGCAAACAATTTCACATGACAGTGAAGTTAAGATGGTTCAGACTGCGCATGCATTTTTACTTTGGCCGTCGTTGTCAAGTTAATTTCAAGCTAAAATAAAGCTGAATGAATAAGGCACAATTAACGACACAAATGTAACATACTGTGTAATATCAAGACAAGAAACTCATCTTCTGTCGGGTTCTTCTGATATACATTGTTATTATAAAAAATAGTACTGAATTCTTTAAAAACCCAAACAATTTCTAATTATGTCGATTACAGTTAATTAGTGTAAATTTTGTTAACATGTTTCCTGTTTGTCAGGAAAACATTCATTTGATTCACACCAGTGGGTCCCAATCGTGTTCTTGCCCCCTGCCACCCCAGCAAAATGTTTTCAATCCAACCCTACATTAATCAGGCTCATAAGATGCTTAATAGGCTAATAATGAATGTAGTAGGTTAAAAGCAGTGTGGGTTGGAATGAAAACATTCTGCCAGGGAGGGGCACCAGGAACAGGATTGAGAACCACTCCAGTACAGACAAGGGCTCCTTAAATAGTCGTGCTGCAGTAGTGTTACAAACACACTTCACTTTTGGTTAATTGGCAATTTGGATAATTGACGCCTGTGGATGTTACACAGGTTACAGTAGAGGGGAGACCCAGCTGAGGATTCTGAGATACGGCCCTCATGGTGGGGGCCAGTTAGCAAAATCTTCCACTTCTGAAACATCAGACAGAGTCGCGGTCACATGGTCGACCTGGCGTTCACCGTTGGAGGGCCTCGTAACGGCAGGCCGTGGCTGTCTCCGCTATCTGATGTGTTTTCCCCTCTCGCCACTTCCCCGCCCCCCTGTCAGAGGAGGAAACACGACCCGGCAGTGGGTGGGCAGTGGAGGGTGAAAGAGGGACAATTCTCGGGTGGAAACCCCGTTTTCTTCTGTCATGAAGCAGAAAATACCTCCTGATTCGGACCTCGGTGGATGTTCTCCGCACCTCTGGGGACCCCTCATGTTTCTCCCACATGCATGAGTGTCTTGCTCACGGATTGGCTACCAGACAAAAGATGCCCCATGACAACCGGGGAGAGCTTTCAAGCAAGGCCTCAGCTACGACTCACTCCTTAGTTACAGAATGTTCCGCCTCTTAATGTCTCTCATTCAGCATTATTAAAACCAAAAGCCCCGGGTCTTGAAGGTAAAGGAATTCATTAGTAAAAAAATTACATGAAGGCTAAAGTAAATCAGCGTGAAATAATAATAAAAAAAAACAACTATAAAAATGCAAAATAAAAAACAATTATGAGAAAATGCATTTTAAAGGAAGGATTTTTTTAAATGCTCTTAGAACCGAATGAAAAACAATTTAATTCACGTACAATTCGTAGGTATGGAGAGAGGAATACAAACAGTTATAATCAGACATTAATCAAGATATAATGAATGACTTAAGATTAATTAACGTTATGAGCTGTGCTTCTGCTTTCCTCTTTGTTTCATTTAAAAACGAATTATAACTAATTAAACTTTTACTGGGTCCTCAGTTGCTCAGGCACATTCCACCAAATGGGCATAACTTAATCGCAGTTTAATGCAAAAGCTCACGACATTTAATGTATCATCATTCCAAGGTTCCTTTTCCCTCAAAATCCAAATGCTTAGAGCAGTGTTTCTCAACCCAGTCCTCGCGCACCACCAGACGGTCCACATTTTTGCTCTCTCCCAGTTCCTTGACTGTCTGGGGGTCTGCGAGGACTGGGTTGCCAGGTAATTGGGAGAGAGCAAAATTATGGACCGTCTGGGAGCCCACGAGGACTGGGTTGCAAAATCCTGGCTTAGAAAATGCTGCCTTGGGTCTCTCAGGAGGTCGGGGTAATGTGACAGAATCACGCGGAATCTTCCATCCACTAGCAGACCGCCTTGACCCGTTACTGCGTGAGTCCCGGCAATGATGGGTCACGGTATTTTCCTGGGGCAGGATAGAAGACGCAGAGGACAGGAGTGAAAAGGAAGAAGCTATGATGGTGGTACAGGGAGTTGGAGCTAAAAAACCATTTCCTGCCCAAAACTGTGCTTCAGTTCAATGTTTGTGCAAGAGACTGGGCAGGAGGTGTATCCTGGTCTCAGCAGAATGAGAGACAGAATGAAAATAGCTGCCTCATGCATTTCATATGCATCTCAAAGCAGAGCATTATG
Source organism: Cryptomyrus ogoouensis (assembly GCA_025773925.1). Lineage (NCBI taxonomy): Eukaryota > Metazoa > Chordata > Actinopteri > Osteoglossiformes > Mormyridae > Cryptomyrus > Cryptomyrus ogoouensis. The sequence continues at coordinate 768,896 of JAOYFF010000099.1, read as the reverse complement.
GGATATGTGTAAAGAAGCATCCCACCGTATCTTTACTAATACGCGTACAAATGGCAAATAAAGCTTAATTTCGCCTCAGTTTTGTGCATCTGAGTGATTTTGTCCATCTGCTGTGCTTAACCTGTCCTAAAATCACAGCCTCAGTTTGTGGTATTGAACGGCAGCCAGGGCTGCTGGGAGAACATTGACAGCTCAGGAACATTCACAGCTAGACAGGAGGCCGTCATCTGTGCATGGGTCCTGCCAGCAGGGGGCCTCACTCAGGCAGCGCGTGGATATTTTGCACCAAAAACCCTGTGTGGGGTGATCATTCAAGCTACCATTCCAGGGGGAACTAGCAATGCCATGGAGGACAGATTTCAGTATGTGCTCATGAACATATTATCTGTGAGTTAAAAATTTCTGCACAGCTGGAGCGTTTTACAGTGCATGCGATAATTATGTAGAATCAGTTTTATAGTATTTTTCTCGGAGAGTAACATGCCAGGAAGCCACTATGAAACCACATCTTTCATAGAGGTTTGATTCAGTCAGTCACCTTTTGTTTCCAAATGGATTTTTGAAGAATTAAATACATAACTTTGGGTGACTCAGAAGAAAATGTGTAGATGATGAAAAGTTTGCTTTTGAGCAAGAGTTTCTGGTTCATTGAGGGTCAACTTTCATGAGTTGCAGGTGAAATATCTGGCAACGTTGTTTAATACTAGAGTGACCATGTTCGCTTTGCATAAAGATGAACCGCAGGGGTCAAAAGGGGGGAGTTAAAGCAACGCAAATATACACACAGGAAGTATTCTGACTATAGAAAGCAAATGTCAACATGAAACCAACGCCAATCCCAGACATTTCAGGAATTATTAGGTCTCAAAAAGGACACATATGGAGAAAAAGGGTGAATGGTCACCCACAGGAATTCCCCCTGTATTCGTACACTAAGCTATAGGCGTCCGCTAACATTGCCAATGCTGTTGAACACATAGGGATGCCCTGCATTAACATGCTAAGCTACAAATGTGTGTTATTGTCGCTAATGCTGCTGAATATGAAGGGATGCCCTGCATTAGCACGCTAAGCTACAAGTCTGCACTACCATCGCCAATGCTGTTGAATACGCAGGAATGCTCCGTATTAGCACGCTAAGCTACGAGCGCGTGGTATCATCGCTAAGTGTTTCAGTATGTCTTGAAAAAGACTTTGCTGTCAACATCAACGGAAAAGAAAATCAAACTGGATCTCTGGTGAGTGAGAGAAACCTAAGTTAATTTTCATTTATATTCATCTTTGATATGACAATGTGTACTCTGACATTCCTCGACGGCTGACGAACGGTACCCTGCCGCCGCGAACGCAGCCGCGCTGGATTTTCCTCCTGTGTTCATTCGCAAAATTGTCTGGGGTTTTGTCGTTTGCGCTTTGATCCTTACATTTTGGAAGGTTTATAGGAATTTGCTGTCAGAAACAGTTAGCGAGACAAGTTGACGACTCCCCCCCCCCCACACACCTCTAACCCGCCCCCTTTCCTTGGCTCCCGCGTTTTTCTTACTCGCAAACGCGTCCCTATTATGTCACTGCCAATTAGCTAAATGTCAAGCAGTGGAATAAACAGCTCTGACATATTAGTGAAGGACATCTTTAACAAGTGTCAGAACTCACATATGGTTTTTGACAGTAGCTTCCAAATCTTTATTTCATTGTTTTTGTTCTTCGCTCGGGTTAAAAAAAGAAGGGAAAACAAGAGTACAGATTGACAGTTGACATGAATATTCAGGACTCCCGCAGACAAAGGCCGCCGAGACCTTCTCCAGGGGGCGCTGTCGAGCGAGTCCCGCGGTGAGCCACTGAGCATTCATTCTCATGCGTGCGAGAATGTGCTGGAAGTTATGTAAGGAGGATAAACGCAATTTATGAAGGGTACAGACCATCACGGGGTCACTGAAGTGATAATCTGTACCTGGGAACAGCTCAAACTGAATACGTCTGACTTTATCCATACATCCCTCTTCTAAGCGCCTCTGCCAGTCAAGGCCACAGGGGGCAGCACAGGGCACAATTCGAATGAGCTTCAATTCACATAAATGTTTCAGAGGACGATGGGCTTAAACACATTCGTGTTTCTCATAGGACTGAAAGCTTGACCCTTGTGCCCACATGGCGGGCCGCAGACTCAGCCAATGTGAGGATTCATCTCGGCATGTTCCTCCATCTCAACATCATGTCCCTCTTGGTCGCCGTTCAGTCACAAAAAAACGCACCAATCAGCCTTGGTGCCCTTGGTCCTACCTGGGCATCGTCGCGTGCTGCAGTGGTGGGTATAGAGGCGGTTCTGAGTGCGGACACTGCGCAAGGCTTCCACTCCTGGCACCAACACAGGTGGGAATATCTGTAGGACCACCTTCCGTCATGGTTCATGCAGTATATTTAGGTTGTACTACATGTGGATGCTTGGCCATTGTGGTGGACGGGTCTCCTATCTAGTTTGTCCCCAGTCTTGTGCCCATTGCATCCAGGAATAAGCCCCAGACCCCCAAGACCCTGTACTTATGGATGGATGGATGGATGGATAGACGGATGCATGGATGCCACTCGTGTATGCAAATACATGAGTGGCATCTATGCCTGGCTTTCTACTGACTCTGGATATTTACTTCGGACCACCAGTCAGAGAGGTACTCTCACTGTGAAACACGGCTTTAAGGCTGCGGGAGACGGCCGGCACACGCTAAGGCGCTAAGAAGATCTGGAAGCCACACAGGCATTGCTGAAGCCTGACAGAAAAGTGAGGACACGATTCAGCCACGGTGGTGGTGGGGGGGTGATACTAGAATCCATTGTCTGTTGTTCATAAACGATGCGTTGTTTCAGAATAAAGGATATTCAAAGCTCAAGTGAACTCTGCGGTTGTACGGAGATTGCTTTCATGAAAGATGTTATTTTTTTTTTAGTTTCCTTTGTATTGATGTAAAAAACACCAGAAAATCCCAATTTGGGACTCGGGTGCTCAGCGCCTCAGTCGCCTTGCCAATTTCTCTGAGTCAGTGTGGAGTCATTTGTGTTTTTTTTTTTTTTTTTGCCAGAATTCAGGGCCAACGCTGTGCAGTCACACAATGGACGCAGAAAACTGCAGAAAAGGGAGAAAGTGATGCCGCAGGCATGACAATGGCACGCTATCCGTCAGCCGCTTTGGCACGGTCAGTGCTGCTGCCTCTTTTATTTTTGTCCTTTTTTTTTTATACTGATACAATAGAAAAATGCATAAAACATCGGCAGGGCCATCCCAGATGCGGCAAGTTCTCTGGAATACACCGGAACTATACGTGCAACAGCTCCGGAGCCTGGCAGCTGGAGGACTGGTCATGCACGTCCTCCAAGATGAAGAAATCCAAAAATCAAAGATTCCACAAGTCTGATCTTCTGTGGTGCGAGGTGCAAAGCTGAGGAAGTCCAGGAGGATCTGGTGTTCATGGCTCCAAACCGAAGGTGGAAACTCAGTGAGTTTATTGATTTTTAAGTAAAGGGTTGTTTAAAACAGCAGTATAGCCCATAGGGGCCCAGACCCCAAACAGGTGGTCAGGTTTCTCCTCCAAACCGCATATCATCACCCTCCCACTCAGCGGTGCTACCCGGATCGTCCCAGTTAAATTCCCAAATTAACGAAGCCATCAGTCACCCCCACGTAACTCTGCCGAAAGTAATTATGCTGGGGGGCTGGGCTAGCAGGACTAGATGTGTTGCGGTGCGGCGGTAATGTGATAACAAGGAGAGTGGCGCGTGTCAGAACATCACGTCGTAAGTAGGATGGCGCCATCTGTGTGACGAGTGACCTGCGACCCTGCAGGGGGCGCCACCGATATCTGTGATACTCCCTACTCTCTGTGACAGAGTCACCGCCTGCAGTGCCACACAGACGAGCACGACACAGGCCTGGAAAATCCCGTTCAAGAGGCCACGCGAAACACGGCAGGGCAGAAGAACATCTCAGTGATGCCGTTTACTCCCTCACCAGAGGTCATTGCCCTACTTCAAACAGCCAGCAGGGCGGCACTATATCACAGTGCCCATCAAAAGGTGCTTATATGCACTGCAGTCACGCTATACAAGTAAAGATGTGCTACTTGTGATTGGAAGGTCACTGGTTCGAATCCCGGGATTGGCAGAGTGATTTCACTGTTGGGCCCCTGAGCAATCGGCCCCTGAATTGCTACTGCCTAACCTTGCTTCCTCAAAAAACGTATGCCGCTTTAGACAAGTGTCTGTTAAATAAATATAATGTAATGTATAATGCTTTGTATCACATGACATATGTAATTACGCATGTCTATAAATGCAAATTGCAGCTGATAAATTACAGTCATTACTTAGGCTAGGTTGCTGTGAGTATACAGTGTTTGCTTGAGGATTATATGTTTGGGATCTGGCACTTACACAACTCACGCTCTCATTTAATTTCCTATTTTCTAAAATGGCATTATGGCAGGGAATGTGCATTAAGAATTTAATGTGGCCGCTATTTCATTCCTTACGGATCATATTCAGGAAATGCTGACGACTGAACTGTAGACCTTATTTTTGCACCACCCCATGTATAACACAGCAGGGGCTGGGGGTATTGGAGCATTTGGAGCGAAAGGCTGCCCTTCTGTGAGAGGGACTGACCCAGAATGACTCCCCTTGTACCTGTAGGATGTAGATTCTGCTTCCCAGATGGAAGCTCGCCTCTCCCAGGATAAACTGGGCCTCAGTCACTTGGCTGCTGCACTTCCCAGATCCAGGAACCCTCAGGCTCTGCCTCCTTAGCCAATCTCACTCTGGCACGGAGGCCTGGACCACACTGGCCCGTTCTTCACGTATCCGTGGCATCCCCCAGGCCCCCGCCAGGCACAGCGGCCTGCTTTAGGCATCTCATTGATGTCAGGGCCAGAGCTGGGAGGTCTAAGTGATGCTGGATGATGCACCTGGACACTAGCAGTTAGCGCTTTCACAGCAGGGAGTGTACGCTAGGTAAAAGTGCTAACAGCTAAGGACAGACTGGCGGTCAGGGCCCAGTGTGAGAAAGACCATTAGAGTGTTGCTGGATTATGCCAGTGATGAAAGGCCAGTGTCCTGCTCAGGAGGCTGGAAACGGCACACTAGCAGTTAGCATTTTCTTTGGTAGCGAGTGTACGCTAACCATTAGCGGCTAAACTGCTAACAGCTAAAGCGCAGACAGAATAATAATAATAGACAGAAGGGCAACCAGGACCCAGTGCGACAATGGGTTCTGGTGTGATGAGAGCCCTTTCACACTGAGTTTAGGGTTAGAGTTAGTTAGGGTTAGGGTTAATCCTCGGGACCCTAGAGATTCTACCAGCTTTAGCTCGTAATGAATCAAAGCTCCCTTTTGACTTCTGAATACTACCTACCATCACTGTCCGCCTTGAGTAATGATTCTGAGAGTCTAAGGTCTGTTGGCAGTGAAACCAATAAGCCGTAAAATAAAATAAATTTTATCATTCATTGACTCTTAAAATAATAAAGTCCCATATGTAATTATGAGCTATTTAAGCAATTAGGTTACCTAATAGTTTATAGCCCCCAAGCAATTAAGCAACTAAATGATTGATTCATACTAATTAAGTGGAATTCTAATTTGTACGATTGCTTTCCTCAACATGTCAATTCAGACACCAGATGGATTTAGAGGGTCATCCATCCATCCATCCATCTATCCATCCGTTTTCAATAAGCACTCGTTGAATTACAGCCTGAGTCTACCCCAGAAGGCACTGGGCCCAGGCAGGGTGCAGACTGGATGCTATGCCAGTCCATCATAGATGAGGATCAATAAAGCAATATTCCCTGAGAAGCTTTCAGGCTCCGTGCCACACGGCTGCTTCCACCAGGCCCCGTGGTCCTGCTCTGAAGTTCTGCTGCTTAGTTAGGCAGATTCTGTTTTGTGCATTTCTTTGCGAAAAAGTACAGGACGTGCTGTATGCAGGGTCTTCTTCATCCCACCAATGCATTTGTGTCGGCTCCAGACCAAGAAGAAAAAAAAAAATCATTAGACGCTGCCGCGGAGCTGTAAATACCAAGGGTCTCGAGAGCAGGAAGGAATGAAGTCTCCAGAACAGAGACGAGGACATCTTTGACTTTCCAGGTCTGCAGGCTGCATCATATCTGCCATTTCAAGTCCAAAATAGAAAAGACAGAAAAAAAAACTACAAGTGGACAGATGTATACAACCTTCCCATTCAGCGGGATCTGCTAAAGCTTTACTATCACACTCTATCAAAACACGTTGACAGGGAAGAGGATTCCCATGGATTCCATCACGGAATGTCTGGTCACGTGACTCACTCTGGATTCCATACAGCTGCAGCTAAATTGCTCTCTTCTCCGAGAGCTTAATAAATTAGTGGATACATTGGATATAAATATTTTTCAGTTAATTCTGACTTGAGTTGTGCTTCTCTATCCAGTTTAGCATTTTCTTCGTGTCCTGGCATTTAATTGCTTTTCAGAGTGAGTTTCCCTGTTTAAATCAGTCACAGGTCATTTAGTGAGGTTGTAGGCACACGGCCGCACATACATTGTGGTGGGAAGGCAAAGGGAGGATCTGTAGCAGAAGAATTCTGTAAGAGTGACCCTGCCGGTCAGAAAGCACCCTACAGCATCATCACCAGGCAGCCAGCCGGCCAGTCAGCCGTAACACAGACAGCTGGTGAAGGACTAGTTAAAAACTTTCAGATGAATCGGGTGTACAGAGATGCATCGGAGTTGATAAATGCCACCCGCACCCCCGCGGGGAGATTTATCAGCTCCGACGCCCCTTCTGAAGCACTCATGAAATAAAACAGTCCTCCTTCCATGCCATCCATCTCCTGTGGAAGAAAAACCTGATTGCAGAATCGCAGAAATATTGCATCTGCAGCAAAAACGCGGCGCGGTGACAGGTAGTGTCTCTGACATGTTGGGGGGGGGGGGGGGTTAATATTAACCTTTGGCCGGGGGGGGGCACCGGTCGAAAATTGTCTCTTTGCAGTAAATGTTCCAATTCACTTCGCTAAGCAAAGAAGGAGGATCAACAATCAGCGCCGAAGACCTGCAATAATAAAATGTGTTTTAACACTAACTAGCGAATTGAACTCATTCATTCTAATAGTGAATAATGTACCTGGAGTGTCCTTCTAATTTACTGCAGAGCGCTTGCTCCGGTGGGGGGCCTGCCGGCTGCTTGTGCCCTGGCTGCACGCTGCGAGCCCTGGGGGTATGAATCACCCCAGGAGGCCATCTCACCCCGCCGCTCCTTTCCGCCGGCCCTGCGGAATTCTGACGAATTATGGCACACCTCGAGCGGGACGCCGTGTTCACCGGCCACTTTCGCCGGGAGATGGAGAGACGCCTGGCGATGACACTTCAGGGGACACCGTGATCGACGATGAACGTGGAGCACTGCCATGGCCACCTCGCCCACCACAGCATGGGGACAGACCGTCCAAAGGTGACTGATCTTCAACACTGGTTGAAGTGGTTGGGGGGGGGGGGGTGTACAAAGTAGACTGCAATGACAGGGGGGGCAATTAATATCTATAACACCAGCTTTTTCTCATCGTTTCATCAGCAGCCAGTCAATTTCTTCCACTCCAAAGGTCAAGGCATTTTATTCATTCAAGTCATAGCTTTTGGCCCAGCCCCCGCACCCGCCATCAGCCAATTACACATCACGCTTTTTTGATTGACATAAAGAGGGACAGGTCTGCATCTGACAATAGTCTATGGGGAGATAGAGGTGTTTACCTGGAAACATTTATTGATATGCTCAGTCGTAGCGATATCGCTAATTAAACTGACACTCATAAATAGTTTCCATTGTTGTTTTGATTTACCTACAGCATATATAATTATTTTGGTGTTGTGAGGGACAGTAACCATGCCTTAATTGGTAATAGTCTTCGGTATTTACTTATAGTGATTGGAATAGTAACATATCAAGCCGCCGGAAACGAATCCCTTGTGTGCCCTAGCGAATAAAAGCTGTTTCTGATTCTGATATTTATAGTGCTTATTCTGCTGATGTTGTTGTTTATCAGGTGGCCTTGGTGGTATTGTGGTACTTATTACTTTGGCTTGCAGTTAATTAATTTAATAGTTGCGCCGTTTCGTGTCGTGTGTGAAGGTGAAGCATCACCACAGCCTCCTTTCTCATGTGATCTAACCTTGTGTCTCAGGTCGTGGTATCTGTGTGTGGACACTCACACGCACACTCTAGTGAACTGCAGTCGGCCGACGGCTGGATCCGGAGGAAGCCTGAGGAAATCCCAGAATCCCCTGGCAGGCGCTGTCTGTGCTGCCCGGTCTCTCACAGCAGCCACCCGTATTAAGCTACATGGACATAAAGAGCCACAGATCGAACTTCAAAGACGCATTGAAGTCAGTTATCGAGGCATCATTCCCATTTCTCAGGTACTTAAAGGCGACACAAAGGCGAGGACTGAGCGCTGGTTATGCGCCGCTCGACTTCATTTGCGGCTCTGCTTCTGCAACATATGCATGCTAATTTCCGCTAGCCGAGGCAAACAAATGCTAATTCTTAGCGTCTCCCAGTCTGCCGTGCATAAAAAAGGAATAAATTATGGTAAACTTGTAGGGAAATGCAAGTTTTCCAGGTGTAATGTCATAGAAGCGTATTGGAACAAATCTCAGGACAGAGTCTACATCTGCTGAACGCTTCATATTTGTGACTCTCACCTGCTTTATATCAGGTTCATGCCTGCAAAAATCATGGGCTGTGCCTTTATGGATTATGATGATCCATCTCCACTCGATAACTACCTTCTGAGTTAGAATGATGGTGATTTTAAAGGAACCACAAAGTATTCAGACATGGCAAGGAGCATGCATGCACGTGCATAGCTGCATGCATGCATGATCACCTTGACTGACCCGTCAGAAGCAAAGGCACACAGACACACTATGCATTATGCATCTCTCCCACTGTCTTGTACCATCTGTACTGTATTCTGTACTTTCTTGTTATTATTTATTTGTGTGTGTTTTTTTTTTTTTGGGTGGGGGTTGGATATTGCGCCAGGATTTATATAATTCTGTAACGCTACTGGACAAAAAATATCCCCCCCCCCACACCAGAGACACAAAAACTCCCAGGGGGCCGCGGAAATCTTATCTCTGGAACTACCAAAAACGCAGCCACCACCCCAAACACCCACAAATAAGCCATTAGCTACCTAATCTGTCGAACAGCATTCGTTTACTTTTACAGCTGTCAGACGAGTATCAATTAATCAGTGAATTTATGGCGACTTTCAATGCCGCAGAAGCGATTTACTTGAAAATGAGCTGACAGCAACGACGGCGTTTGTTGAGTTTACTGCCCATGTGCTTCTTTCACCAGTTGGTCTTTGCACATAAAAGCTAACGTCTGGGCCGGGGGGGGGGGGGGTGATTTGTTGGACAGCTTTCTTAAGAAGTCAGTGTAGAGACGTTTTATAAGTATGTTCATGGGCTTTGACAGAGACATTTAATTTTACGCTGTTAAAAAAAACCAAAGACTTATATAGCTAGCTTATTAGTAAGAAGTAGCTAACCCATTCTAACCCCGGAATGTATCTCAGAGCATACAGCAAACATTAGAGTGCTCTGTATCAAACGCGACCCCATTGCTATACCCCGTGGCATTGGCGCTGCCCCTTGAACCCACCACCCCAGGATCCGTAATTGGCAGGAGCGGCGATTGAATGTCCTGTCATGCACCTGGCTTACGCATTAGCTTGTCAACGTTTTTTACTATGCACCAAGGAAAAGGGAGCATGATCATGTCCCCGGGGGAATTGACTGGGGGGGGGGGGGGGGGAGCGGGTATGTGAAGAGGGCGTTCTTCAAAAAGCCCGGGACGCCACGCTGAAGGGGAGGAGGCGGAGTGCAGGAGGTGGCGAAGGATCAGCCGGAGATCGCTAACAGTCTATTAGCGCTCGCGCTCGAGACTGGCCAGCGATAATCGGCCATCTGCGGGGGGGGGGGGGACTGCAGGAAGAGGCAGCCAGCTCCTTCTGAAGTTAAGCCTGCTGCCCCATGGAGCGCGAGGCCGGCCGGAGGACGGCTGCCATTTTCCGGGGAGGGCAGCACGGCGTGTCACGGAGGATTAGCGGAAGCGCTATCCTCCCACTGGGCCCAGTAAATATAGCTCTCGCCTCTCCAGCGCAGAAGATCAAAGGCCGCTTGTTTTTTGGTTTCGTGTAGCTGCTGAGACGGGGGCCGATTTGGCCACATGTGCCCTCCCAAAGGGATACAGTGCTGTTTAATGGAGTCCTGCTTGAGGCCTGGGGTGTTTCTGAAGAAGTAAGAAAGCAGCACAGATACAATGTGTGACAGTCAGCATGGGCCTGGACACACACACATGTCGGGTAAACATATCTTTATGGGGACCGCTCATTCATTTCTATAGGAGAAATGCTAACACTAACTATGACAACCTTAACCCCTACCCTGCCCTAACCATAACAAGATTTTTTTTTAGTTTTTTCATTGCAGTCACAGATTTTTATTAAATTGAGTTTTAATGGTCCCCATAAGGGAAAATTAACGGGTATTCATCACGTTGTGGGGACATTGTGTCTCCATAAGGTAAGGTCCCCGCTCCCACACACACACACACACACACACACACACACACACTGAACACTCAGAGGATTATCCCCAGCTCCTCCTAAAGCAGATTTAAGCCCGCAGGTGCTTCACAATCCTCTGGGCTCTCTCACATTTTGGCCGATCTTGGGAATCATTCCCATAAGCCCCGCAGGGTAAGCCACCATGGCAACGCTGGCTTGTGATGTCACTAGTCAAGAGCCAGCTCTGGCAAAAATGTCTTCCAGCTCTATGGATACTGACCTCCCATTATTACACCCCCACACACACACTGGCCCCTTAACATACAAGAGATCTTTATTATCACTGTACGAGTACGATGAGATGACATTTGGGTCATCCTGTAGAAGCCTCAATAAATACTATAAAAGCTATTATAAAAAGTTAAGAGAAAAAAATAAATAGCATATAGCAATGTAGAAATACAAATACACAGTATAAAATTATAAAGGGGAATATTGCAGGTGAATTATTGCATGAGATAAATTTTTTGCACCTGAGAAAGGCAGGAGTTGAGAGTTGTGATATCACCACAAGATAATGATCATAATCAACAGTGCTGCAGGGTATAATGGATGACGTACAGCACCATTGTGGTGCTGAGATGAATGTGATAGCAGTATCGTCATACAGTCAACGTGGGTGACTGTATGATGGCTAGGAGCCAGGACAGTTAGCGTGCATGTTCTGCATGTGCAGTGCCTGCTGTGTGCAGTGTGGATGCAGTGCAGTTCAGTGTGGTGGTGTTGTATGGAGCGAGCCCAGTGTGTTTAGCAGTGTGACAACTTTGGGGTAGAAGCTGCTCTGCAGTCTTGCCATGCGAGCATACAGGGCTCTGTAAATGTTCTGTAGATGTTCCTGGCTTTGCGATTACAGCGGGTTCTGACGAGGTTCCTCCCATGTAGCAAGCTGGTAGCCAGCGATCCTCCGCGCGGTTTTGATGGCTCATGGGATATTTACTTGCAGGAAAATGTTCTGATTGCAGCACAAAAAATATGATTGGTTCAGAGAGATAACCAATCAGATTGTAGAGGAGGTGGGTCCAAGCAGCTAGAGCATGCTGGATCAACCAATCTGGTCGCTTGGTCCTGTAGTCAACGAGCTATAGTCAACAAGCAGCATCCGTGCGTAACTGTCGTTCTGTTGTGATGCGACAGGGCAATGTGAAAGGCCAGTGAGGTTTGCCCTATAAGCCAGCTGGTTCTGGTCCAGGGAAGGTGAGATGTTTATCTTCATGTGAGTTAGAACCAGTCATTCAGGGACCTGACTGCTGCATGTCTTGGAACAGGGATGATGATTTCAGTCTTGAGGCAGGTGGGAACAGTGACCTGCTGAACAGGCTTGGTGAAGACGGCCGCCAGCTGTCCCGCACAGTGCTTCAGGACCCGTCCAGGAACCCCGTCCAGGCCAGCAGAGTTGTTGGGGTTGATGTACCATAGGGTTCTTCTCATCTCGTGTGGTTGCAGTGTCAGCGCAGATGATGGTGCTCCGTGCAGTGTTAGCTTGGTGGTAGGTTGGTTGTTGACTCGTTTTGTTGTTAACCGTGCAAAGAAGTGGTTCAATTCATCAGTTTGTGAGGCTGCTGCTGTTGCCTTTGTAGTCTATAATGGATTTTATGCCTTCCCATATGCGATGGGAGTCTGGGCTGTTAAAGTGCTCCTCTATTCGCAGTTTGTAGCTGCGCATTGCCCCCCTGATGCATTTCCTCAGATTGGACCTTGCCATTTTATAAGCTTCGGAGTCCCCTATACGGAAAGCATTGTCACGTACATTCAACAGGTTCTGAATATCTCTGCTCATTCAAGGTTTCCTATTTAGGAACGTGCGTATGTTTATAGCAGTGGCAGCATTGTTCGCACAGAGGTGCGCTTTTCCTCCAGAAATCAGCTGCACGATGCTGTCCTTGGCTGATCCTTCCGAGAATGGGAATGAGGAAGAGGCTGACTGAGCTTCCTGACGAACTGTCTTAACATTTCCGGAACGGCTTTTCAGCTGCCGCAGCAGGTGCTGCGGAGACGGGTTGGGTCGCTGTCCTTCATTTCGCACTGCTGTTTAATAACGGAGGTCGGCGCAATGCGCCCGTCTTTCCCTGTGTTCCCGGAGACCCGTGGGGAGCAGCGGCGTGGCCTGGTAGGATATTGCGGGACGCCGTGGGGATCGCAGGGCATTGCTTCATGTTATTAAGCTCTACTTCCCTCCTGCGATCACCTGCTCACTTAATTAATTTGAAAAACCCTCTGCAGGTCTCCACTGATGATGGGACTGTAGCCCCACTGAGGAATGCGCATCCCAGGCTGCCCCACTGCCCTGGGATCCTTTGCCCCCTGGTCCCTCACCTGCTCCAGCACCGGGCCCCTGGACCACCGGCCCTCATCTGCTCCAGCACCGGGCCCCTGGACCGCCGGCCCTCATTTGCTCCTGCAATGGGCCCCTGGACCGCCGGCCCTCATTTGCTCCTGCAACGGGCCCCTGGACCGCCGGCCCTCATTTCCTCCTGCAATGGGCCCCTGGACCGCCGGCCCTCATTTGCTCTGGCTTCAGGCCCCTGGACCCCCAGTCCCTCATCTGCTCTGGCTCCAGGTTCCAGGAGCCCTAACCCTCATCTGCTCTGGCTCCGGGCCCCTGGACTGCTGGCCCTCATCTGCTACGGCTCCGGGCCCCTGGACCCCTGGTCCCTCGTCTGTTCTGGCTCCAGGCTCCAGGAGCCTTAGCGCACTTCTTCTCCGGCTCCGGGCCTCCGCTCTGTATCCAGAGCCTCTCAGGCGTCAGTGTGACAGAATAAATCAGACATCCCTCATAATCGCCTCGCTCTGACTCAGCAAACTCGCCTTGATTGAATGGAGGCGATGCCCCCTAGCTTCCCGTTAATCAAATTTTAATTAGCCAGCCCTCAAACGGCAGTAGGGTTTCGAGGCGAAACAAAGAGTCGCCATTAAAGACGTGAAAGCGTGGATGTAATGGCAGCATAATAACTAGGACGGCCCCAGCCTCTCGACCACCGTGACCCTGACCAGGTCAGACGGTGGATGGATGGACTAATAATGAGAGAAAATGTTGACAGTCATTAATTCACCTGCGCTGCAAATCTTTAGATGGAGATGAATACCTGTGTGTCTCAGGGCTGTTCACGTGGGTGTTGAAATATCCCCAGAATGCCCTGCTTCCAGTGACTGCTTACTGTAATCACTCACCCTGGGTAAGAATGTCTACAGGCTGGCAAATACCCATAATGCATTGAGCCACTGTGCCACCTGGCACAATTTCAGTTCAGTCTCCTAATTCGTAAGCATCATGGGATACTTTCATCTTTCATGCGTATCATATAATTACACTTAAATCTCTGACATATGCTCATTATTTTATTATTATCTTGTTTTATTGTTTCATTTGGTTCAGCTTCCTGTAATGAGCGTGAAATTGCAGACTGTCCCTCCACAGCGACGTTACACTAGCTCCCAATCAGCAGGGACAAGGTGCTTTAAATTCTGAGCCAGAAACTAAGCCGGCCCCGGGGGCGGAAGGAGCTTAAAGCCCGCGGCTCCAAATCCCAGGGGTGTCCTGCTGTTGTACCCATGACCACAGGAAGTCTCACAACTTCCGTAAAACATCCGAGCCTTTCAATGGGGGAACATGACTAAGTGCCAGCCAGAGGAGATGCCTGAAATCAGGACCGGCCAGCAGGCTGCTTTGTGTGTTTGGTTCTTGTGCCGATTGCCCCGCTTCTGTGTAGCAGATCTCAGGGGTCCCTTCCTAGTGTCTTGATCCGCCTGAAGAGGGCGATGTCTGCGCCCAGCTCGAACGTCACTGGCACGTGACAGCATCTAAAAAAAAAAAACAACCAGCCATAAAAATGACCCCGTTTTGTAATTTCCGCTGGAAATCAGGTGGCTGGCGATAAAGGAGCGGAGGCCACAGCCACGTACGGAAGCTTCCAGAAATCTCGTTCTTGTGTGTGTAAAGATTATGATAAAATTATCTGATGAAAGTTTGTGTCCCAATACCAGAAAATTGGTATAAAGTAGAAATGGGAAGCGTTTCCCCAGGGGTCCCCAGTCAGGCTGCAGGGTCTTTGCTGGCTGTATAATCCTGGCTTGTACCTGCTGTCTCCCCCAAGTCTGTACTTCTCCTGCCACTGTTACCAAGTGGTTAATATCTGGCAGGAACAAAGTGTGTCAGACGGTGAACGTCAGTCGCAGCAGAACAGGCGGGCAAACAGCCAAAGCAAAACCGAATCACGCCCCCAGGGGATTGCACACGCACCCGCGCCCCCGCCAAGGCTGTGCTCGTGCTCCTCCCAGCCGGTGCTCAGGGATCCTGCCCCTGACGCACTGATGACATTCCGAGGCTATTCTGCACTTTCAGGGCACATAACTAGATTTAAACGGCACCATTTGGGATTAAATGAAAACCGGCCGACAGTCACGGGTCAGGCAGGGCCTGCTCAGCGCCTGGAAATGCAATTCCGCAGCCCGATAAAGACTCCTTTCAGCTTCTCCTGAAATATCTTTTTTTATTACTGACAATCTGAATATTCCCAAATTCAGAACAGATATAAGTTACAAGATCCGGAACATTCCACCGTGGCGGCTCCTGCTGACTCGCCGGCGCTTGGCTTGCCTGTAAACCGGGGGATTTAAAGCGTGATTACACCGCGATTCAGGAACTGGGAATCTGCCTCCTCGTCAGCGGCAGATCTTGGTGGGAAAATGGTCGGAATCTCAGCTGCCAGAGTCCCCGATTCCCATCGCATTTTCGCATGTGCCGGGGTGCGGCTGTGATGTCCGGTGGAGCAGTTTGGATCAGAGCTTCTCTCGAGGGTGCCGTTCCTGTTTTTAGTGCCGATGCATTCGGGATGCATTAATGCTAAGTGTAACGAATGCGGTCGCACATGCGCGGTGCTGCGCTGGGGCTGCTCTGCTGGCTCTTCCAGCGGCAGCATACTTGCTTTGATTAAGCACAGACTTCGCGGCCCGTTACCATTTATGGTCCCTGCTTCACGCTCAGCACGACCGGCGCAAACGACCGGGCTGCGTCTCCGCTGAGGGCCATTGAGGGCAGCAGGAACAGCAGGGGGCGGAGGGAGGAAGGGGGAGACGAATGCAACCTTCTTGGCAGGCATGCGCCAGCCCTCCCACTCATGGCTAATGAAGAACCCTCTCCTCCCCCCCCACCCAGATTTAATGTACTGTGAGGGCTGACCACCGGGGCGGCGATAATGATGCTGGGTGGGGGGGTAGCTTCCCCATCATATTTCACTTACTCCTGTTTGGTCAGAATGTGTGCATTACCTGGAGGAGGGGGCGATGTGTTGGGCTCCACTGTTATGTACTTCTAAGGCAAATCAGTCACCCAGATATGTAGTCCGCCTCAAGGAGGTCGTCCTGTGTGGTCACTCTGCGGTTAGCGGTCAGATGTTCCTGACGATGGAGCAGTCCTGTGTGGTCACTCTGCAGAAAGCAGTCAGATGTTCTGGTAATCAGAGCGGTCCAGTGTGGTCACACTGCGGTTAGCGGTCAGATGTTCTGGTGATCTGATGCTGCTGCAGTATGCTGGACCCTCATATCCTGATGTGCGTTAAACCCAGGGTAAACCCCGGTGACACTACCAGTGACAGTGACAGAAACCCAAAGTTTTGACCATCTTCACAGCCTCCTATCTAGACAGTGTAGGACCACATTGTTAAGCTCCATCAGTCACTGTTGGAGCAGCCATTATGTTATATTACTATTATATTAACATTATATTAATGTTATATAAATATATTAACACTAACTGAGCATGCAGGACACAGGAGATGATGATCAAATGCTGCATAAACAAACGATGCATGACACTTGTCTTCAGTGGTGTTTACATTTGTATCCTGGCATCTTTGGAGTTTATTATTTAAGCAGATGTCAGATGTTATTAAACCCAACAACTGTATAATACGTTGCTGATAATCTCACAGGAGACGTACCTTCGCCAGTGTTTTCCCCTCGAGCACCAGACAGTTGATAAATTATTCTGCTAATTTGGCCCATATAGCTGAGGTTTGAGGTTTGTCAGCAGAGCCCCCCCCCCCCCCCACCCCCCAC
>JAOYFF010000099.1:733160-752081 GCA_025773925.1 Cryptomyrus ogoouensis | reverse complement strand
TTAAATCCCAGTTTGAACGTAGCGAATCTTCCACCTCCCACCCCCCCCCACACAAACACACACACACACACGCCGCTGTATTGATGCTGACGGCCAGTGACCTGATATAATTTTAGGAAAGTACTGGAACAGCGTGAGCAGGGCGAGGTCCATTCTCAGAACCAAGACCGTTTACGATCATGTGACTGGTGCACCCCTGTGCATGTTTTCTTGTGGGGGGGGGAGCATTCTGGAACAGGCCTCACAGTAACCTCAGAGGCTTTATGATTAACTCAGTGAGGGATGCCCCCCCACTGGGCACTGAAGCCAGTCTGGCGTGGGTGCAGGAGAGGGTCCAGCGATCAAAGCGTTGTGTGTTCAGATCCCGGGAAGGCACCTGCCGTCATGACCCCAGAGTGAGTGAGGCGTTTATCCCAATTCGTTGCAGTTTGCTGAAGTGGGAAGCTATTTAAGCTCCCTGAATAGAGCCGTGACGCGGCCCCGTGGTGACTACACGGCACTTTAAAGTTCCCATAATGCACCACTTCCTACAGCGCCAAATGCAGCCGTCACACAAAAACGCATTTTGCTGAGAAGGCAGAAGTGCTTGGGCACTCTGTTTGGGATCCAGTCTCTCACAATTTAGGAGGAAACCCACGGAACGGGGTGGGGGGGGCAGGGGGCATGCACACACAGAGGGGTGTAGAATCTAAAGCCGTAAGGCTAGTGGGCTAACTGTCAAGCTGCTCCTGCTCTTATTTAACTAAAACTGCAGGTTCAAATAACCACAACAAATAAAATTTAAAAAGCAAGGCTGTACCAGTGCTTACCCATCTCTGCCTGTTGGGTTAGTATTAGTGTTAGTGTTAGGGCTACGGTTAGTGTTAGGGTCAGAGGAGGTGTGGAAATCTGATCCCAGTTTGATGCATTTCTTAATCCAGAATGAACAGAGACGGTGAGAATTTCACCATGATTAAAGGGCCAGTGCAAAATCCAATTCATTACAGAATACAGATTTTTTTTAATTGAACTTGCATATATGTAATTCTTATTTTACATTATTTCACAAGCAGACACCAGGTGGCGCAATGACAGACACACCCCTACATTCAGGGGCGTGGCTTAGTAACTATGCAGAAGCACGATTAAGAATTTCACACTTCATAAGAATTACACAGAAGAAGAATGAGATTTAGATTAGATTAGATTAGATCAGATTAGATTAGATTAGATTAGATTAGATTAGATCAGATTAGATTAGATTTGTCTTTATTGTCATTCTACAGGTATGATGAAATGCAGGGTAGCATCTAACCAGGAAGTGCAAATAGTATGTTAAAGTCAGTGGGTGCAAATGGAACATTAAAGTGCAATAAACAGTAAGGTACAGTAAGGTGGCATACAAATGAGAAAGAAAAAAATTTATATATATGTGTGTGTGTGTGTGTGGGATTTGAATATACAGGTAGCATTCACAAGCATATGCAGGATTTATGAATAAATTTAGATATCTGAAAATTTTTATGTACAGCATAGTTATATGTAAAATGGTGAGATGTACATCAAGTGCAGCCAAAAGTTATTGATATTTACAAAGGTCAGTTATTGAGTGGTAAGGGTTTAGAATGGTGATGGTGACATGAAAGAAACTGTTCCTGACCCTGCTGGTGCTGGACCTAAGGATTCTGCTAGTATAAGACCTAAGGCTTCTGCTGGTACGGGACCTAAGGCTGCCGGTGGTGCGGGACCTAAGGCTTCTGCTGGTACGGGACCTAAGGCTTCTGCTGGTGCGGGACCTAAGGTTTCTGCTGGTGCGGGACCTAAGGCTTCTGCTGGTACGGGACCTAAGGCTTCTGCTGGTACGGGACCTAAGGCTTCTGCTGGTACGGGACTTAAGGCTGCTGGTGGTGCGGGACCTAAGGATTCTGCTGGTACGGGACCTAAGGCTGCTGGTGGTGCGGGACCTAAGGATTCTGCTGGTACGGGACCTAAGGCTTCTGCTGGTACGGGACCTAAGGCCTCTGCTGGTACGGGACCTAAGGCTTCTGCTGGTACGGGACCTAAGGCTTCTGCTGGTACGGGACCTAAAGCTTCTGCTGGTACGCTAAAGTGAAATCCAGGTCCGTTTAATTGAAACTGTATTTTTGCAAATCCTGCTGTGCTTTTTGAACTGGACTGGAAGTGGTTGTTGTCCAAGAAAGGTCCTCAGAGATGTGGACGCCCAGGTATTTGAAGCTGGAGACAGACTCCACCTCAACCCTATTTATATGGATGGAAGTGTATCTTCTGCCCTTGGTTTTCCAGTAATTCACAATGAGCTCTTTGGTCTTCTTGGTGTTGAGGGAGAGCTTATTCTCAGAACACCATACTGCTAGGTGCTGAACCTCCTCTCTGTAGGATGACTCGTCATCGTCACTGACCAGTCCTATAACCATGGTGTATGTAGTTGGAGGCATATGAAGGGATGCAGTCATGGGTGAATGGGGAGAAAAGGAGTGGGCTGAGTACACAGCCATGCGGAACACTGGGACACAGGATGGTGTAAGAATTCTTGACCACATACCCAGCGAATGGGGCTCCCAAAACAGGGAGAGGATCACCAGAGCACCTATTGGTTCCTGTTACTTGGGATCTCCTTCAAACCTTACCCAGGGTGAGGTGTTCCTCACCCCCAGCCAGGTCCCCCAGTTCATAGTAGCATTATCTCCTGGGTCCAAGCCCAGGGTCCCGGGCTTGGAGGGAGGGTAGCAACCTACCTTCATAGTAACCTTCAGGTTAGGGCTAGGGTTTGACCTAGGGGCAGGCTTGAAGCTAGCAATAGCATTAGCATTCACAATGTCTTCATCCATAAGATGAGCTAAAGTCTCCTCCTTCAAAACTTTCCCCTAGACCATGGGCCAGACATGTAACTCAGATTCAATTTATAAAAACAATGCCTTTTAAACATTCTGTAAAATTTAAAGGCCATGTTGATAAAACTGTTTATGCAGCTTTTAATTTCCCAACCAGGGGCAATATCTTAAAAAGAGTTGGCTTTTAATTATTTGCAAATTCATTAGAGAATAAGTCTACAGGGACACAAAAACTCACATTCGAAATAAATATGATTGTTTATGCAGTGTATATATAAATTAATTATAGTAAATGTATTATTCAGTTAAGTCTATATAATTAAGTGAAACACTGTCAGACAATGCATTATATCTGACTTTTTATACACTGTTTGTGCTATAATCAGAATCAAAATGTTTATTTGCCAAAAACAAAAATGATCTGGAATTTCCTTTGGTGCTGGTGGGACCATGATGTAAACAATAGTTCTACATTACCAGAAATTTTATTATATATCATAAAAAATGAGTCTGCTAGAATGAGTAAAGCACTTCTTGCATTATAAAATTATAAAATAAACACAAAATTAAAGCCCTTGTCTGATCGAATATCCATTACAGTTTATTGCATTCCCACCGGTATCTGCTTTCAGAAGGAGGTCATGTTGGTATGGATGTTTATTTTTTACCGATAGACTTGTGTGTGACAGTCGGTTGTCCACATGTGTCCTGTGGAATGGTATGTTTGCCCTTAACCGGCGCTTTGACGTGCATTTTTATATGCATTTAGCTGCAGATAAAGCCGGAGTGCGCTCCACCCTGCGGTCGCGTTCTCCTGCCTACACCACGCTCCACCCTGCGGTCGCCTTCTCCTGCCTACACCGCACTCTCCCCCAGATAATAATTAGCCACAAATGAAACCATTAAAAATAAATAATTCTGCTTCGCAACAGAATCACGCTGGTTTAATCGCACACGTTCACTGCCTTTTTCACTTAAACCTCCTTGGGAGCTTTTTGTATCCGTGACAAATAGATTACTATATATCGGGCCGTCATAGACGGAATAAACAAAATCCCAGAGTGAACTTCCCAGCAGAGCCCAGTAGGAGACTGATCTACAGCTTGGGGATTTTAAACGAGGTCCAGGAGTGTCTAGCTGGGGGCTTAGCCAACACCCCACCCCATATTTAGTCTATTTGCACTCATTACATTCTCCCATTGGTTGAATTCTTCTTCTTCACAGGCTTTAGTTACTATAAGGATTTCTCTGTTTTGTCCAATGCTTTATATGTATACAGCAATTTTTCTTATTGTTTCAGCCATTTCTTCTTTTTATTTCATATTTATTAAATAAATGCGTACTCCTGCAGCTCCTGCTTTTATGTCTGCTTTGATGTTCTGTGAGTGGCTATGTGCTCTTTTGTGCTGTCGCATTCTGTGGCATGTTATGCGTTACTAGCTGCATGGTGTGAGTCGCATTTCCCACGGAGTGATGTACAAAAGACAAATAAATAATCACGAATCTTGAGCCCATTAGGGCTCCCCCCCCTCCCAAAGACAATGGAGACTCCTCCCATCATTAATCCAGCGTGATCTTGTATGTTCTGCTCAAGGCTGGATGTAGGTGGTCAGTTCTGCTGCCCCAGTATCAAGGTAAACCGCTAAGAAGCCAGGAGCCAGGAAACTAGTAACCCTTTAATAAAAGTAAACTGGGCAATGGAGGGCTGGTTTTCCCAGGACACTACAACTCACCTTCAGCCCAGGAACCTTCAGCAAAGGGACCTTCAGCCCAGGGACCTTCAACCCAGAGACCTTCAGCAAAGGGACCTTCAACCCAGAAACCTTCAGCAAAGGGACCTTCAGCCCAGAGACCTTCAGCAAAGGGACTTTCAGCCCAGGAACCTTCAGCAAAGGGACTTTCAGCCCAGGAACCTTCAGCCCAGGGACCTTCAACCCAGAGACCTTCAGCAAAGGGACCTTCAACCCAGAGACCTTCAGGCCAGGGACCTTCAGCAAAGGGACCTTCAGCCCAGAGACCTTCAGCGTGTCACTCTACCTGTCCTCCATTGATGAATGATAAACGTGGGAGGGGGTCAGCCTGAGGGTGAGACCATCGCCTGCTGTTTTATATTTACATTTACTGCATTTGCCAGACGCTCATAGCCAGAGCGA
The DNA here is from genome assembly GCA_025773925.1 of Cryptomyrus ogoouensis. Classification (NCBI taxonomy): domain Eukaryota; kingdom Metazoa; phylum Chordata; class Actinopteri; order Osteoglossiformes; family Mormyridae; genus Cryptomyrus; species Cryptomyrus ogoouensis. The sequence goes on along the minus strand of JAOYFF010000099.1, from coordinate 747,097 downwards.
CTTACATAAGTGCTTAGAAGTCTCATCAGTGAATACATTCTGATACTGGTTCAATAGGACCTGTCTAACATGGCTAGGCTTTCCTGGCTAAGTTCAACAGAACCTGGCTGATTTCACTTCTCTGTCGTGATCGCCGGGGCACGGACCGGGGAAGCAGGAACAAGAGTCGAGGAATCGAAAGAATGTGGTTTAATTAGGAAAACACACCACTCTACATAAAACGACATCATATGACATTAATGACCAGACTGGGGAAACATATTTTAACGCAGACTTAAATACACAGGACTAATTAAAAACAAACTGGTAACACGGGGATTCCACACAAGGTAGCGAGGGGGCGTGGCACACGGGAAGATCGGGCGAGCGGGGCATGACACTCTCATTGTTAATATAATAAACCTTTTATTATATCAGACTCCTGGGAACAAACTCCTCCTCCTCCTCCTCACTGAAAAGGCATCCGATCTTTACCTGTTTAAGGAGGCCTTTATCCGACATGACAGGAGCAAAGGAGCAATGAGGCGCAGGGGTCTGGGCCGACCCCTTAGCATATTAATAAGGGTAATGTAGCGATAATGAAACGCAGAAATGGCTGATGGCTGTGATTTCCGTGCGCTTGTTTTCCCTTGGGCTGCCAGCTGTGTTGAGATTGCACTTCCTGTCTCGACAGTGAACTGAAACACACGATTAAGGTTCCGCGCTTCATCAAGGCTTCATAATATTTATTTTCCTGGCTGGCAACAGGAACAGCGCGGGATCAGCAGCAGGAATAATAAAGTCTGTGATATTGTATCATCCTTTTTTTGTTCGTCGCCGGTGCATGGAGATTCCGGCACGGTATTTGAGCCAAAACGATTCACCTCATTCACATTGTCGCCGACAGGTGTCATGGCGGAGAAGCGTCATTGTCTAATTGAGACGATTTTCACTGCCGCGAACAAAAGGCGCGTTCGTGAGGAGGCCCGCGCCTCCTGGGGGCCTCGCCCCGGCAGACGGGATTAATGAAATGGCCGGTGCACCTCCGAGCCTGCATCAGCTAAACGCGTGGCAAATCAATCAGTCGGTGTAACCGTACGCGGCACGGCGAAGCCATCTGCACCCGCGAGGCAGTAAATAAAGAGGAAATCGCTCTCTGTAATTAAAAGAGAGACGGCCACGGCTGGTGGGGGGTGGGCATGAAACCAGAGGTGACCGCGGCTGCTGATTCCGGGGTGCGATGCGAGCGGGATAAGGGATAGCTGTGTGGCTTTCCAGATCATCCGGCCATCTTCCCAACGTTTATTCCATTCGGGGGGGGTTGCACAGTCGTGTGTTTGCACATGTTTCTGCTGCTGGTGACAGCCAGTCTGGAGCAGAGAGGGAGGGACACCCTGGACTCTCACAAGCGTCTGGAGAACCTGAAAGAACATGGAGATTATGAGAACACGCACACACACACAACCAGAACCGGGAATCGAACCCGCAACCCAGACCAATCAAAATGATGTTCCAAATAATTTAGTGCCCCTGTCACTCAGAATTTACCTGCCCCCCCCCCAAAGCACCTTTACTGTGTCCCTGCCTGAAGCTGGTTGGTTTGAATCCCAGTGCTGCTGCTCTCGTAATGAGGCAAAAAATCCAGCTCTGCTACTGAATAATGCAGCGCACAATTATACAAGAAACTATTATGTAAAACTAATCAATAACGAAGACCACACATAAAACATGAGATGAACGGGCAACAGAAGATTAAAACTGCATCCAACTGACAGTGACAGCATCGCTCCCATATTGTTTTGGATCCACACTTTCAAAGTTTTAATCGCTACACCACACTCCAATTATGGGTTTAACTGTAATTAATTATTCCAATTAGCCAGAGTTTGATACAGTATTGTGGAAATAATTGTATTTTAAAATCCATATCAGGAGGTAATTGTATGCTCATTTTACTGTGAATACAGTACAAAATACATCTTGCAATGAGTTTTAAAACCTGATTTGAATTTTTAAAAGCCTTTTTTCCCAGTGTTGGGATTTTAACTGTATCTGTTCCTATACTAATTCGTCATTCTGACATCTATAATTTTGGGCTTCCTGAAAAAAATACATATAAGATTGACGTTCATTTTTAATGCAAATACGAAAAAGTAACATAGCGTAATGGCTTTCAGATGAATACTACAGCTGTGGCACAGGCTGCCTCCCTCGCGTGAAAGGGGGCGTATAAATAATGACTATTATTTCCAAACTGGTTTGATGGGTATTAAACTTTCAGGAGGGCCACATTATTGGCCTGAAATGGTTATTTAACATGAAGGCAGACTGGTCTGCTACCAGCCCCCATTAAAGACTCAGTACTGCCGTATAACTGTACACTAATCTGTGATTGACTCTGCAGCCTTGTTATAAGGTTATTAACTTATGTGGATGACCATTTCATTTTCTAATGATCCATTTCAGTCATCCAGGTACAGTGTTGCGGAAACTGCATTTACTAACACCTCAGCTCTCTTTATATGCTTATATGGAACTGAGAGCTTTGATGTTTATTTACTTAATACATCGTTTTTCCCAAAGTAAGGTATATGATCCTTAACAGTCCATTTCACAGTTCTGTTCTAGGGCCATACTGTTAATCCAAGCAATTCTGTGTGAGGGATATTTGTAAGGGTACAACATGCAGCAATCAGGCAAATGCGTGACAGGCTGCAGCTAATGCGCCGATGCAGGTGTCGGAGATTCGGCTGTAATAAACAGCATACTGTGACGAGCTGCTCGCAACACCATAAACAGGTGCTCTCCGGAACACCACAGAATTCCACATTTCCCCCAGATGCATGGATAATGTCGCATTCCTTCCCCAACCTGCTCACCCGTGGGAGCGCTCTCGCCAGAGTCCCAGAGCAGGGCCGCTCGACAGCGGGTACTGGCATGGGATGCAGTCCTGCGGGGCTTCTGCGCGGCCGCTTTGAAAACAGAAGAGAGCCTCGCATCTGCCGCCGCCTCCCTCCGTGCCAGCATCACATACAAACCAAGCCGCCTGGCACGCATATCCTGCAACAGCGCATGTTTTTTCGCATTTTTTTTCGTCGGCTTAGCGCAGGCTGGCGTCCCGGGTGGCCGATTCCGCGCACAGCCGTGTGTTTGCACATGTTTCTGCTGCTGGATGCTTCGCAGGTGTGGGGGGTGACCTCGCTCGGCAGCACAGCTGCTTCCTCCCCAGCCTCAAACCCGTGGTCCCCGGGGTTGCAAAGCCCCCTGGGAGTCCTGGAGCTCAGCGCCTCCTGCTGCTAGGCGCTCGTCTCCATCTGCCTGGCAGAGTTTAATGAGGCCGTGGCTTCTGACCCCCTTCCCGAGAAATATGGGCAGCGTTTTTCCATGTTTATTTCCCTGCTGACCGCCACCACCTCCGCCAAATCTCCCCTAATCGCCGCTGAACTGGCACTGAGGGACAGCCTGACCTGGAACCAAACAGGGAACTGCAGGGAACCCCAAGAACTCGGGTACAAGGGAAAATTACACTCGTATACATCTGCGACATCAAAACCACACGCTGAACAGGCGACTCGAGAACGTGATTCATGTCAACACACCATGCAACAAAAGCAGTACACCTGCCTGCACCTAAATATTACTTTTAGCACATACATAGTGGAAATGTTTTAAAGAAGCAGCGCAGTCATTCTGCTCCCCTGCGTGCAAACGCCTTCGGCCACCTGACTCAGCGAATGTGCAGCCTTTACATGCGTCAGATCTTTCAATTTGGTGGGGGGGGGGGGGCTGCAAGCTTCTGGTGTAAACAGCTAAGTAGGTGAAGCACAGAGGTCTTGTTTTTTCTGTTAAATATTTAAAAAATGCATTTCCGCAAGATCCATGGAGTCATTTCTAGCACGGCGTGGCGGTAAATGGGCCGGATGTGACCCCAAGCCTCCGAGATGAGGTCCCAGATGGGGTGATTATGTTACGCCGCTGGTGTAGGTACACAGAGCACATTACACGAGCCGCTGCAGGCTGAACAAAGCTAGATCTGCCATGTGGAGGAGCACCTCTAGCTAACAGTGCTGTACACATTATCTGTGTAGAATTAATTACTTTTGTGGTGCTACTGGGTTTTTGACCTGGGTCCAAAGTGCAAGCGTAGGTCCTGGGGATGCGGAAGAGGTACAAGAGCTGGTGTCTGTTTGACTTTGCGGTGCATTCAGCCTCGGGAAGGAGGAGAAGGCAGCAGAGAGGTGGTGGATGATCCATGGGGTCAAATCAGGCTAGATGCGGGTTTTTTTCAGTGACGACTAAGAAGTCTAAGCCAGTTAAAATCAGGCTGCCGAACATAAACTCAGAGCCACAGATAACGAGATACAAGCTGAGAACTTGTTCTTCACTGAGGTCCATACAAAGGAACATGTTAATGTGTGGCAACAGCATAGCCATTCAGACACCAAGTGGCCGTTTCACATTTCTACCATAGCTGAACGACAGCTATTTAATAAGAGACATATACTACACCCATTCTGTGGATTCTATGGATTCCATTGATCTCAACCTTGTATTACTTATCTGGAAAGAAAGCATTTTTAAGAGCATTTTGATGCCATTAACCTGAATACTGGTGGGAATTCTTGCAAAGGAATAGCTTATGTGTACAGGAACACAAATTACCAAGTTAAAATCTTACCCTTTGTCATTGTCATTCCTGGACACTATCAATCACTATCAATCAATGTGTTCAAAATTGACTTTTAAAAAGTCCCTTCCTTAAACATTTGGTTACTGGAGGGTAGTAATTATGTACTTGGTCAAAAACTTCACTGAAAATCACTTTGTAGTGTATGTTTATTGTGCACGTATGGGTACTGATTTGACATGCATTCTTAGCGCTGAGACATCCTGGCTTTGCCACAGCAGATGTACAAACTGTTTCCTGGTTGGGTTGAGTGTTTACCACGTTTGAGTAGCCCGCCATGCCCACAGGTGAGCTGTGCCCGTCGACCAGAAGGAGAGATTTTTCAAACATGCGAATCTGTGTCCTCGATGCGTTATGGCCACTCTGCCGTGATTAACGGGTGATTACTTGTTTGTTCAGATGCAGGTTTGTGTTCAGAAGGGCCCTCTGCTTCTTCCATGAGCACAGGCGTGGAGCCGCGGATGAAATTGCGGCGGGAAAATCGACAGATGCAGGCAAGCGTCGGGTTTTTTTTTTTTTAAAACTGCACCCTCACAAAACCAGAAATGCGCTCATCGGTATTCGTGCTGCGGTCGCCCGTGGACGTGACCTCTTCAATCAAGGAGCGATGGCGCGCAGAAGGGACATTTATAAATGCAGTGCATTAGTACGGCTATGACGGAATTAGGTGATATACTGTAATACCTTTATCGAGCATCCGTCAGATGTCCACCTGGCATCTCGCTCACACACAGACACCCACACACAGCTCTGAGGTGCGGATTAACTCGAGGGAGACATGTATGGATGAACACAGGTGTACACATGCAGAGACAAAGGAGGAAATGATCTTACGCTCCTCAAACTGCCATGCCCACCATCAGGTTCACCGGCCCAGACCTCACGATGTTCACTGTGCCCAGCTCCTTCAGACTATGGGCCCTCAGAGACATCAAATCAACCATTGCTCTTCCATCTTCGGCCTTGTCTGTCTACAAAATGCACCATGGGCACCTTGATTTAGCCTTAGCATTGGGGTTAGTGTACATATTAGCCATAGAATTGGGGTTAGTGTTAGCCTTAGTGTCGGGGTCAATGTTAGCTTTAGTGCCGCGGTTAATGTTAGCCCTAGGGCTGAGGGTAGTGTTAGCTTTAGCGTCATAGGTAATGTTAGCCATAGCATTGGGGTTAGTGTTAGCCTTTGCATCAAGCTTAGTGTTAGCTTTAGCGTCAGTGTTAATGTTACCCATAGCATCGGGGTTAGTGTTAGCCTTAGCACTGGGGTTAGTTTTAGCCTTAGTGTAGGATTAGTGTTAGACCTAGGGTCATAATAGCCAGACGCTGCTGATATGTGGTAAGGCTCCTAAAGGCTGACCTCCCACCTACACAGAACCAAGTGTTTCTTTTTTCAGCTTGTTAAATGTCTGCAGTTGAGAGAAACACTATTCATTGCATCCTTCTGTCACTGCTTCCCGTTTACTACAGAGTTTGACATTTTCGGATGTTTCATTAAATGTGAATAATTAACTCAAAAGCCAGGGTTATTGCAAACAAGCTTGCGCACGTATTTTCTCCCATAAAAGTCACAGAGAGGCATCCGAGAAAATGCCTGCGATTTTTTTCCAGATCAGAAGTCATAAACGGGAGGCAACTTCTCTTCTTACGTAAGACAGGAGTTTCAATTGGATGAGGAAAATGTACAAGGTAGACAAGTCATGATCTTGAGGGAAGAAACTAACATGGTGGCTCTCAGTGCAGGTATGTGTGAAGGCTGCAGTCTAAAGGGGAAATGACAAAAGACTCGGGAATACAGTGGCCTGGATGTCACCAGCCAGCTGAGGAGAATGAAGGAGATGTTGAGCTGAGAGTAACAGGTGTTCTTCGTCCAGCAGAGGGGGACTGCAGCCAAATCGGCACGTGTCAATCAGGGCTGATGGACAGGACTGTGAAAGAGAGAGAGCGTGCTCATCTAAACGGGTGCCGGAGGGGGGGCATGGCCTGGCCGCTCCTGTGGGGGGCGAGAATGGGATATGGAGCCAGTCCCCCCAGGAGGAAGCAAAGAAAAGGCTGTGTGGAGTGCCCCCACCCCCCACTGGCCCTCTTGATGCTGCCTTTGTAGACAGAATCTGCTTCACAGGCATCGCGGGGGCCCCGCACTTCAGAGGGCCCTCTCAGAAAGCTCCGGGCTGTGGGTCCCTAGATGGCGGGCCCTTGACGTACGGAAGAAGCGAATGGGAAGGGGGGATGGGGGGCCCAGGGAGAGCAGTAGAGGGGGAAATGGCCCGGGGCGGAGAGTCACTGTGAGAAGGTTTGGCTCTATGTGTAACTGCCGTGTTAGAGCTCTACTTCACAATATCGGGGATTAGTGTGGTATGCCATAGCCCAACTCATAGCCATAGCATTAGCCACAACCCTAACTGTATCCATAACATCAGCCATAACCCCAACATTAACCATGACTGTCAGGATTACTCCCTGTCCTGCCCCCTTTTACTTATGTCTGTCAGTTCCCTGATTGGCCAGCTGGTGTCGCTGGTCATCCCCTTCTGTGTTCCCCCTGTTTCCTGCAGTTAGCACCCTAATGTGTTTACCTGCACCCTGGGCCACCGCATAGCCTAATGGGCTCAGCGGGTGACTATATCATCAAGGCTTCTCTTTTGTTGTGGGTTCGAGGCTGGCCAGAGGTCTCAACTATGTTTGTTGAAATCCTTGTTAAGTGCATTAAGTGCCCTTACGCTGTTCCCCAGTTGGTCATTATGTGTTGTTGCCCCATGTTTGGTGCTGCTGCCGTCCTGCTGTTGTTGTTCCTGTTGCCTCTTTTGTTCCTGTTGTTTACCTGCTTGCTTTTGACCCCTCGTGGTACTTTTTGTGTGTCTTGTGTTTTCCTTTTGAGTAATTAAAATCCTTTTTTGTGAGCCACTACGTGGATCATCTGTCCTTCACCACGTCCTTTCGTAGCAGAAAGATTAGCCATAACCCTAACCGTAGCCAAAACATTAACTAGCACCATAAACTTTGCATAAATTTAACCAAAATCCCAACAGTAACCATAAACTTAATCTAGCAGGACACTGATCTGGCAGCATTTCTGGTCCCTTAACCGCTCCTGGCCAGCCAGCCAGATTCCTTGACACATCCACGGCTCCTCGGTACCTCTCGGGAAGAACGTCTCATGTCAGGTTTCCATGGAGATGAGTGGGAAGGGAGCCCCCTCTGGCATGGGGCTGTGATCTCCGCCCCTCAGGTTCCCGTAGCCAGAGCCCGCCGCTTCTGCGGATCACATGACGCCTCGCTGACTGCACCATGACCCGTCAGTCAGAGGCACTTTGAAAACGCCATCAAAGTCTTACACTCTCCCCTAGGCAGTGCGAGAGTGGCGGGACTTTTAATTTCACAGAAACTGGTTCCCCACTTCACACATAATTGCTTTAAAAGGGAGGAGATGGGCGCGGGGTGTACAGGGTTAAAAATATAAGGATCTCATAGACAGCAGGGGACCTGGCAGCTGGGGTTACAGAGGATAGTAAGCTCATTCTCGCTACACGCCATAACTAAGATAACTTTCTACAAAAGTTTCCAAATAAGCTACCAAATATGGCAAAGCGACAGGTTGGGGAGCATCAACACCGGCCTGTAACGTGTTCAGCATTCAGCATTCAGTGGCAAGATGCTGACGTTCAGGCACAGAGCAGCGAATCCCTCCGAAAGGCCACGGGCCCATGCCGCGTGGGAACGGAGCAGAGTCTTCGGAGAGGACTGCCACATCAGCCCCCCCCCCCCTTCCCGCCGTCGATCCCGCATGGAGGAGGCTTGGCTGGGAGACCCTCCCCCATGAATAATGAAAAATGGCGAGTCAGCGGCAAATTTCGCCCACATTCAAAGTTGTCAGAGTTGCAAACGAGTTGCTTAAACAGCACCGTCATCAATTAATATGCCCTTGAACGTTTTGGGCCCCCCCCCAGCCCAGCCCTGTCTGTTTGCGAGCAGGTGCGTCGGCAGCCGGGGACCACCCCCCCTTTTCCCGTGGAGCGCGGGATGAAAGCCGGGCAGCCCGTCTCCCGGGAGACGGCGGCGACACGCCTCAGAGGCGCACCGTCCAGACGGGCCCGACGCAAACGGCCTGACAGCAGCCTCACGACCAGAGAAAGAGAAAGAAAACTTAATTAAAGTGGCGTTTAAAGCCGAAAGCTGCTTCTAAAGCTGCCGGATAGCAGAGATAAAGATGAAATGAGCACATGGGGTGGGGATAATCTGGGAGAGGCAGCAGCGTCGGGCAGGAGTCTCTCGCTTCCTCCCTGACACCCTGCGTGGAATCCCACTTCTAATTATTCGCAGAATGAAGTGTGGGAATTGTGGGTAATCTGAGAATCTGTCCTCTGAAATGCTTCTTTAATTTCAGCTTCATGTTTTATGAGCAGAGCTCGGGAATGCGATGTTCCCCAGTTCCGCTCCTCTTCCCCTCTCACGCTTTATGCCATCCCCCCCTCCCCGGCCCCCCACCCTGTATTTGCCGACTGGCCCGCTTCCCTGCTCTCTTTTAAGGGCCTGATCTATGTTCAGTGACAGTTTAATGAGTGATTTCCCGTTTCCAGGAGTCTTCTTGCATCATAAAAAGGAGAATACATAATATATGTGATATCAGAGGACTAGAACATCACAGAAACGGTACAGTATCCCGCCCGGGAGGAGTCCTCAATGGGCCGTCGTGCTGTAGGTTCGAGAAGCTTCTCCGTACCTGAGTGATCCTTCCGGCCAGGTCAGAGCTTTGGTGGCTTCTCCTTGAACCTCTTTCAAGGCCAGGAGACAGCGTTCCTGGAGCGCTGGGGATCCTTCTAGATTTTTCCGGCCCTCTCAGCAGGCTCTCTCCCTCCCCAGCTCTGTGTGCCTAATTGGGTCGGGCGGATGGGTTCTGGCTGCACGGAGGCCACAGCCCGAACTGCCTTCCAGCGGGACTCATTTACCTCATACCCCACTCAGAACAGCCCTTCATGCCAGAGAGTCTCATTGCGGTCCGGCCACAGCACAGGGAACTGACTGAGTCTTCCTTTATCTTCTCAAAGAGGAATACCACCCCCCCCCATCCTTACCATCTCCCGACGGCCTCTGCGGTGCGCCAGTAAATGCCATTACCACAGAAACAGCCCCCACACACCTCTGAAGCTCTTTAGGTGTATCGTCCCATTTTCTGCAGGGCTGGTCCAGCATTTCCTGCGGCATCGGGGACGACCAGTGACGATTCTGCCTCTCAGCTGCCCAGGGTAGCATCGAGCCCCGCAGCGTGAGGTCACGGTGCCAGCTGGGGCTGCTGGGCCACGAGCGGCAAAGTGGTTGATCCCGGAGGCAGCAAGGGACCTGCAGGTGGGATGAGGCCAGAATTAACCCCACTGGCATCTTCAGCATAACTCAATGACTCCCTCCTCCATTTAACGGTCAGGAACCCAGTGCTGTCTCCCGGAATTACACAGGATGATACTTTTATTCTATTGGAATCTGATGGCGCCGATCGACCTGCTTTAGCTGTTAAGGAAAACGCGCCCTTGTTCCTGTCAGAGCCAGAATCTCTCAACCTGATCATTCACAAACACACCGTCGATGCCCCCATCTTGGATCTGACCGAAAACAGAAAGGCAGTGTGATATAATTAGAGGATGAGGGGCTCTGGGTATCCCCTCCCCCTTTGCACTTTGGAGGGGAGAGCCCCCTGAAGTCTAACAATCCTGAACGTCGCATAAAAACAGCAGGAGGAGCTGCCGGACATGCCGGAAAGCGACTGACGATACGTTACGTAAAACCCCTCTGGCCACCGCGACAGAGCATACACGGCTCACGGACTCAAACAGAAGAACGAAGTTTATCGCTGTAGCTGCTTTGCTGGTCAGGAGGCGCCGTCTGGGCTGAGAGGCGGTCTACGATCCGCTCGTCGTTGCCGGAGACGCAATCCGTCACCATGGGGAAATCCTGCCTGGGCCAGGAAGAAGCCGACCGTCTGGAAAGGGACGGGGGGGTGATTTCCTGATGTTTGTATCCGACACTGTTACCGCCGCTACAGAATCGCCCACCTTGCCCCCGATAGGCCGCCATGGCAGACCGGCCCCCCCTTCCCATCATCCCAGCAAACAGACAAAGAAACCCAGAAGCTCTCGCTAAGGGGTCCATCTGGGCCGAACGCGAACGCTCGACACAGCGTTTTCTGCATCGCCGGCGGGGTTTAGCATCTCCTAAACAAAACCGTACAGAAGAGCCAGGGCCCTTGTTCTGGCCACCATCCAACTGCTCAGTTTTAACATTCAGCCAGCGAAAGGAAGCTGGAGAAACGTGATTAAAACAGGGCGCCGCTCAGATCCAGACCCTGGATAATTTAAAAACCTCTGCAAACACTGCAGCCACACTAACCCTGTGCACCTTATTCACTGCTGCACCACTGATATGCAAGGTTCCCGAAAAAAAGACAATAGACATGGTAAGATCAGAGTATATGACTCACTTTTTACCCTGGTGAAATGCACCGTAGACGCTGTTAAAATGATAACACCTCTGCAGCACAATCAGAGCGTGCCTGACGCAGGAAGGCCGGGACACGTGTTGGGATCCAAGCTGGATGGGAAATGCGTGTCCGTACATCGTGTGGGCTGGCTCTGCACTCTGCAGCCGGCTGCGCAGACAGTCACTACCTGAGTCACACACACTGGCTCTCTGAATGGCAGCGCAGACAGTCACGACCTGCATCACAGCCTGCATGATACACATGGGCGTTCTGACAGTCTTCGCAGACGTGCGCGGCCTGCGTTACACATACAGACTGTCCGGCACCCCTTCCCCCCAGCAGGTGCCCATTTCACGCCCCAGTCATGGAGCGCCGCGCCAGCTTCTTGCTGTCGTTTAATTGGCTGTTTATTGGGGTTAAACAGCACGGGCCCACGGTACAAAGGGAGAAGCCCCCAGGGGGCTTGAACCTATCATGAGGGTCTTATCCTCGCTGCCTCTTGCGGCAGGGGGGACTTATTAGCCAGTGAAATAGCCCTGGGACCTCTCCGATCGTCACCGTGGAAACCGTGCTGCTTTTTTCCCCAACTCTCTTTGTCTTTCTCTTGCGTTTTTCTGTCCCTCTTATGTGGCAAGATTGGCTTCCCAGGGGGACGGGATGTGGATCAGAACGACACACAGGGGATCTCAGTGGCACTCGCATGATGCAACGGAACCGGATGCCGAGGAACGTGACGACGTGGTGTCCGGATCGCTGCCATTTCCTTGGAGATCACAGCCTGTATTTACTCAGGCAGTATGAGTAGATGGGATGGGTCAATAGATGGTATGCTCCCCCAAGTTAACCCCCCTGCCCAAAATCACCCCGGCTCCTTTTCAGTCCAGATCAGGACCGGAACGAGAGACGTGGCTTTCCGAGGTCCGTGTATGTGTGTGTGCATCCTCCTGATAATCTCTTTTCTGGCATGAATTTTCCTCATAAAAAGTCCAAAGAAAAGCAAGAAGATGCCGGCAGGTGCGCTGCCATAATGCGTCGAATGCGTAAACAGCAGAAACGGCACCGGCATTCAGCTAGCGCACAGCGGCGAGCGCCTAACCGGTGCTCAAAATAAGGTCCTGGGGTGGTTTCCATACAAGCCGTAACCCAGAAAATGACTATCACGCTTTTTTTCCTTCATTTAACCCATTTTATTTCTAGAAATCTGCCGCATATTCCCTGCGTGAGTTGGTAATCCGATTAATTATTGTGCAAAGGCTAGCAGCTGAATCATTAGGGATGTCCTCCAGTTTCCCGTGGATCGTCGACAGAAATAGGGAGATTTTATTCAGTGAGGAGTCTAATCATTACAAATGCGAGTGTCTTGAAACGGCTAAATGGGTGCGTGGGACGTGGAGTTTTAATTAAAACAAATACAAAATAAAGCAACGAGATGCCGTCGCATGGTCAGACGAAATCAGGAACGTGACGAAAGTGGCTTTGAAATGAGCTGTGGTTCCCCAGTATTGCATGAAGACCCTCAGGAAGTGGTCCAGTAGCCAGAAGAATGATTACATTACGCTCCGAAGGCGTGGGGGCACTTTTTTAATTACCGCCTGTGACTGTCGCCACCGGAGCACGAGGCACAAAGAGCCTGTTTGGGTTTGTTATTTATAAGGGAGGACCTGAAAATGGACTAATTAGCTTTCAGGGTTGTTTTATTTCATCTGCAGGAGTGACGGAAAACACATTTAATTTGCCGAATTAGCCTCTGTCTGTTCTATTTCCCAAAAAAACAAAACAAATATTTGTCACAGATTTTAAGGATGACGGCCCTTTGATATGCATATTTGATGTGTACTATATATTTGCTTCTCCACTGCTTGTCACTGGAGGGGGGGGGGGTAGTTTTTGGACATTTTTATCAAGACAAAGAGTTTAGGTCATAAGCATGCTTATAGGTCAGAGGTTCCAAATTCCTGCGGTGGGCGGTTGAGGGCAGGGCCTCATTTCCGAAAATTATATACTTACAATCCACACTCAATAAGTTTTACCGTTCCTTAGCGTGCATCAGCTTCTGGACACTGATATGGCTGCGCTCAGCAAACAGCGTGCAACAATCAGCAGCTGGTTCTGCAACCATCCATCCTTCAGCTGAAATTCGCTCATGGCTTCGCGCTCGGACATGACACGATTACCCGGCACTGTTTTTTGGGGGGGCTTTTTGATGTGCCACTGTAACTAATCAGTGTTTGGCGGAGTTTTCTGGGGCTGCCAGATCCTTGGCAGAAAGCTGCTCGGAGGCCGATGGAGAGGAGGCGGGCCAGGTCACCAGGAGTGTGCGGCAGGGGGAGTCACCACGGCAACCACACTCAGGGTTTGGGCGGGGAACCCCACGCAGATTCCTGCAGGGATTACTGCCCTGCTCTTATTGGTACGGTGGATTATCGTTACTGCTTTGGGTTCCCTGAACAAGCAAGGTGTGTAAAAGTTTAAATATTAAAGGAACTGTGAGTCTGACCTGGATATGTGCTAAGAAAGTGAATGGAAAAAAATGCAGCTTAAAAGCAAGCAGGTGCAGAAAACATTCGACTTAGTTTAGTTTCAGGCAACGGCTCCGGTCGTGGTGAGTCCTTGTGGGTGAGACAGGTCTTACTGATGCGATCATGTTGCGTCCGCCTCATTTGACGTTGGACAAAGCGATAGCCACCGGGTGTCATCGACGCCTCTGTTGATTGGCTGACTGTGCTGCGCTCCCCCCCCCCCCCCCATTCTGGCCCACGCCCCGCGCGCCACCGCCCCCGCCGAGAAGCCGCCGGCCACGGAGACCCG
>JAOYFF010000099.1:716640-733150 GCA_025773925.1 Cryptomyrus ogoouensis | reverse complement strand
CCCACCCCATGTGACAGCCCCCGCTGACCCCCCATCGCCCCAGACCAGGTCATGCAAGGAGCCCTAAATACACAGAAAGGTTATAATCACAGCCTGTGGACATTTATTCAAAGGCATCCTAATTACCTGCTGTGAAGGGTGACGACAATCATGCAGGTCATATTTATTGCGCAAATTTCAAATGTTCTCTGTAGTAGTCGAACTCCAATGCAGGGCAGATCGTTGTTGTTTTGGGACCTCACTTAAAAAGTCACTTTGGCTCCCCCCACTTCAAAAAGTAAATAAATAGCTAATGATTAAAATCAGATCGTAGCCAGCTAGCTGTTTAGAGGAACCTGCTGCTTCAGTATCTCCTAAATAAGGAACGTGTTTATTTGCGATTTATGGTAATGACTGTTTGCAGCCAACAGGGGGCCACGCTAATGTGAGTTAGCCTGCTAGCCAAGTTAGCTTCCGACTACGGAACGGCGGTGCGGGGAATGGTAATGGGGCGCGCTGAGGGGGTGGCCGTGCGTCTTACGGCCCCAGGAGCCGAGGCGGCCATCAGGAAGTCACGTCCCCAGCCACCATTGTGTGGCGGATCGGCAGTGTGACTCCAGCGATGCTCACCCATCCTCTCCCTGCCAATAGCTGAAGATAATCATAAAGAAACCCGAAAGCCATTTCATCCATAAAGGCCGCCCCTCATTGGACCTGAATTAAGGCCGATATGGATCTTCCAGCGTATAATAGAGCCCATTCAAATGTGGGGTTACTTAGATGCCACTCTGCAGGTTGGAATTCAGCTTCTACCACTGATTTGAAATTTAATTAAATGTCTACGCGACAGCCAAGCTTTGGGGATAGCGGAGGCGATGGGGTCTGTAACCAAGGGTTCGAGACTGGAGATGACCAGATCGTGCAGGCGTTTTTAAGAATGATGCTTTGTGGTATTTCTAATTAATGACGACTGCATATATATATATATATATATATATATATATATATATATGCAGCAGCAGCAGTTAAAACAAACTCAGTTAATTAGCTTGCTTTTTTGTTTGGGGTCCCTTTCAGCTTCGTTTAGTTCGTAACATAACTGAAGTGCCCCCCCGCACATTATTCCTAGTTGGAGATGGCGGCAACGCGGCACGCTAAGCTGACATTACACAGCCGGTGAGCCTCGTCATGCCAGGGGCCCATGGTGGACGAGCGTCATACCTGAGCAATCAGAGGATTGCCGGCATATAACGAACCTGATATCAGATCTGACGAGCCCCTCGGTTCGGCCCCCTCGCCCCGACTCTTGGTGCTTAATTAAAGCCCACCTGCTGGAATAACTCTGGGATTTTCCGTCACACTCCAAGTCCGTTCGGCTTCTGCGGTGCCCCACACGCGCCGACGCGCCACATAACTAACCGTTGCTGTCTGGAAATAGCAGAAACACCCCCCCTCCTGGCAAAAGAGAAAACCGAACAGAGCCCCCTGGAGGTGAGACTTACCTGGCTCAGCCAGATTTCTCTGTTCAAACAGCCGGCTTTGTGAATGGCCGCTCTCATTAGCTCTGGATAGAGAAAAAAAATGCTAAATATTATCTCTCGCTCTCTTTAAATGACATAGTGAACTTTAAAAAGCAAAAGGTATAAAATAAGTAATAACAATAAGATACTGCCATCAAATAGAAGCAGCATTGCTCAAAATAATGAATGCCTCTGTGGCCAAATCAGTCTGTGTTGCTGCAGGCAGGCTGATTAGGCGCAAAAGTGACAGCGTGCTTCTTTTGTTCAGGCCGAGAAGCTAATTGCTTCTCCTTTGGATCTTATCGTTGTTGCTGGTTTGATCTTTGTTGTGACCACAGCGGTGGTATGGTAATAATTCAGCCAGACAGAAAAACATCTCACTTTAAACGAGACCTTAATGACCCATTGTCATAAGACTGGCGCACGGCACAGACTTCCCGCTCCTGTGTCACGCTGTGCGAGTCCATTAAGCGCGAGATACTGTGAACGGTCCGCCAGGGTGTAAAGTGATCGCGCAGGCTTATTAATCAGCAGCAGGAATCTCCTGCACATCTCGACCCAAAAACTTAGGGCCTTCGACTCCTTGGACTAATATTCAGTTTGCTTTGCAAAGCAGCAGGTCTTACTGTCAGCACAGCCCTGAGGTAGGCCCTCTATCTAACACAAAGCAGCAGGTCCTACTCTAAGCACAGCCCTGAGGTGGGCCCTCTATCTAACACAAAGCAGCAGGTCTTACTGTCAGCACAGCCCTGAGGTAGGCCTTATATCTAACACAAAGCAGCAGGTCTTAATGTCAGCACAGCCCTGAGGTAGGCCTTCTGTCTAACACAAAGCAGCAGGTCTTACTCTCAGCACAGCCCTGAGGTAGGCCCTCTATCTACCACAAAGCAGCAGGTCTTACTCTCAGCACAGCCCTGAGGTGGGCCCTCTATCTAACACAAAGCAGCAGGTCTTACTCTCAGCACAGCCCTGAGGTGGGCCCTCTATCTACCACAAAGCAGCAGGTCTTACTCTCAGCACAGCCCTGAGGTGGGCCCTCTATCTAACACAAAGCAGCAGGTCTTACTCTCAGCACAGCCCTGAGGTGGGCCCTCTATCTACCACTGTACACAGCTCTGGTCCCATTAGCACCAATTCATTTTCAGGTTGCTGCTTCTGCTCCATGACTTGTCACACAGTCTTTTTCTTTGCGCTTGTTTAATTGAATTGCTTCATTTTTCTGCTTATTTATTTTTGACTTATATTTTTACGTAAGAGGATGTGTGGAGTTTGTCCTAGGAAGCCGGGGAAAGGCCATATTTGCTTTGGGATGGGAATTTTCCTCGCTTGCTGTTTCGGGATGTACCTGCGCTGTTTCACTTTCAGGTCGAAATCTCCCCAGGCTCTTTAATTGCTCCCCAGAGATTGAGAGGTCCACTGTGACCAGCGACACTTGCTATAGGACCTTCTGGATTTGTTCAAATTAATTCCTGTGCTTTACACGCTACCAAAATGCAATTAAAATGTATTTTAAAGAACACTTGGACTATTGAACTAACGGTAATGGGTATTTTGTGTATAAATTTATCTTAATTGTAGCTATGGTTAGCACAATCTGTTTTATATTTTTATCAGGCAACCTGCATGGTTTCCTCTAAAGGCTGTAAATAAATTATATTCAATATGGCCAAACACTTTCCCTCCACAAACTTTTTCTTTTTTTATTTATATTTCTACTGCCTGTCATGCATGCCCCCCTGCGGTGAGATAATCTCTTGTCAACTTGTCCTCTGTCATTATGCTAAATGTGATCTGGATGACTGCTGGTCCCGTAAGAAGTCGTCTGGGGTTCATACTAGAAGGATTAAATTTGCCATTATACAAATCCGCCTTTGGATTTTTTAAAATATAATTTGTTTGGATGCGCAGAAGGGTTTTAAATTTTGTGTAGCCTGCTGGTCATGTTAGAGCCTGAACATGCGCTAACCGCTAACTGCTAACCTAGCCTTTCTTGCAATTTCAAAGCATTTCCTGTTCCGGTTAAATAGTGATATCCTTCCATATTAGGAATTAATTTGACTTCATTTCATTATGGCATTGTATTTGTGTCTCATATTCCTGGACTTCTAGCTCCTGCAGCTAGCGTAGCACGCATCGCGGTTGACAGGATGGTGAGCAGGACAGTGAGCATCCCTGGTCATTAAGCATCTGGGTTTTTAACCGAAACTCTTCAGGTGACTCAGGTGCTGCCCATTCAAGGCTTCAACTTCAGCTGTCATCCAGTGTGAGTGACTCGCGGGCGCATTTCGTGAAGCTGATGTAGCTAATTTGCGGGCCGTGAAATGCGGGCGAACATCACAACATCATGCCGTATTTGCGCATTAGAGCTCGGCAAAAATGAGCCCATCTCCCGAATATCTCAGCATCGTTAATTAAACTTTCGGAAACACACCGCCAACAGGGGCAGCACCCCGATGCATTATGGGAGTTTTTGAGCCACATGCATAATGAATGCCAGTGTGCATTCAAACGACTGAAGAATTACATTTGATTGGACCTGGTACAAGCCGTAATTGAGTCTTAACTGGCAAGTTATTTCTCCTGTCGCATATGACTCTGAGCGTCTGCCCGAGCTTTCGAGGCATGCAGAACTGTTAGCAGCGAAACTTCTGCTGAATTTAATCAGCGAGCAGAATGACCTCTCTCCGTTTCATAATAAACCTCCAGTAGGCTCACATTTAGAGAGATAGATTAGAAGAAGACAGTATGGAAATGATGCTTCATTAAAACATGCTTGTGAGTTAAGCATAGACACAGAGAAACGTACAGCTGTAATGCTCATTACAGTGCGTGGGCTTTGTGAAATTAGCTTCTGAACAATTTCTGCACATGCAAACCCAAACGACGGAGCACCACGGATAAACACAGTTCATCCAGAGAAATCCCATCTGCTCCGGAGATGCCGTGTACTTAGATGATCAAGGCGACTCGCATCAGCTGTACGTTATCACTGTATAACAGAGATCTCAAATGCATCCAACCTTCCTCCATCCATCCATCCATCCATCCATTTGTCCTTCATCCATCCATCATTCATCCATCTATTTATCCATCCATCCCCTTGTCCTTCATCAATCCATCTATCATCCATCCATCTATCTATCCATCCATTTGTCCTTCATCCATCCATCCATGCATGCACCCACCCACGCATCTTCCATAGTCTTTCATCCAGCCCCAATATATGTTCACAGTATCCAAGGAATCATCTTGAACACCCTGGTCCCAAATCTCAAAACAGATTTCAGACATTTTTATTGCCTCTATTGATTACTTAATTAGAACAAAGTTGCTTAACTAGAAAAATGTTTTTTAAGATAATTTTTCTGATGGCGGTGAGCATGTATATACCGACGGAGAATTTTATTCATAACTTTATACACACAGATAGCTCTGTACATAGCATAGCTAATTTCAGGCCTTCATAGAAACGGCATGTAGATAAACGGAACCAATTAAGTCAAAGGGATGGCAGTGAAAGGCAGCTTATCGATGACCTTCCCCAGAGGAGTCCTACGGCTCCCTTCGCTCGGCCAGTGTGTCACTCCAGCAGGGTGAGCGGTGGCCATTTACCCCCCCGTGTCCATCAGCAAAATCACAGGCTTTATGGACTGAAGCGTGTGGGAAGAGGTGAAATCAATCAGTCAATTAATCATTCAAGGTTTCATTTGTCACATACACAGTTAAACTCAGGACAGTGTGCAGTGAAATGCTTGGTTGCCGAGCTCCAAGACTCTGAAACTGGGGATATAGAGATAACGAGACAAGACTTTAAAAATTACACAATAATTATAAATAGCTAAAAATAGTGTGCAATTCTCAGTGATGTGGCGGTTGGCAGTGGTACGTCTACGCCCGCCGATAACTTCGAACATTATTTACAACTTCCGAAGTCGAGATTTTGAGGAAAGCACAAAATGTGGCCAGTGACTCGCAACAGGGCATGATCATGTGACTCAGGGCATGATCATGTGACTCAGGGCATGATCATGTGACCACAATGACAACTGCGTTCTGTTACTTAAGTAGTGTTATTCATCTAAGAGACCGGACCCTGCACTGAAGCAGTGAGTCCACTTGAGGATGGAAGCATCTGTTCATTAAAGTGTCTGTTTTTAGGATGTGTCCCTAATGCTAATTTCAGTGTGGAGTAATCATTTAATACCAGCCAATGACTCCATGACTAATTATAAATATATTCAGCAAGAGGGTTGCCAGGGGTTACCGACATACCCCTGCGCACTGTGCCTAGCGACCGCCCTTAAGTGTGGCCCTCACTCTGATCTGCAGCCTCATTCCTCCCTAAATCAGTCAGCTATAGTATGATTAGCGTCTGATTTGCTCCTGTTTGTCTCCTCTGTGACATGCAGTGCCCCCTCCCATCATAAATATGTGGCTTTGATCCGTTTCAAACCCGTTCCACCATCCGTCTGCTCCTGTTCCGTGTAAACGGATAAACCCGGAACCCCGATATCTACAAGTGGGGAGAATCACACTGAAAGGATCATGAATTCCACCGTGGAAACACTGCAGCCACAGAGTGGAGCTGTTTTGGTCATATAACTGTCATTAAAAAGTCATTATGGCATAATAATGTTGTTTTATGAAATGAGAATGTTTCCTGGGTTCTGTTTTTGATCTGCTCGGTTCTGAATCCGACACTTCCGTTCTTTGTTAGTGGTGCGGCGATTTAACACGATGTGGTTCAAAGGGTTATTTCTGTGTTTTGTCTTTTTATAAGGAGTTTACGTTTACGGCCTATGCCTGTGCAATTCACGCACGCCACAAAAACAGCACCCCAATTCAGCTGGTTGGCCGATAACTGCCGATGGATGCCACATGGCGGACGGTGTCACCGTGTCGATTTTCCGCAGAATCCCGGGGAACCGCACTGACCGCAGGCCGTGTCACATGGTCGGGGCGAACAGGGTCAAAGAGAGCTCTCCACACACTGTTTTCCATCTGACCAAAGTGACTAATGACTGCAGACTCTGGTCTCTAATGTGGTTCCTCTTAGCAACAGCCGGCGTGACACAAGCAACCAGATGACGTCATTCTCATTTTTCTAGCTCTCACTCTGATCATTTGTTCGCTCCGATCTTGATTTAAAGGCTGAACGTGACCCCACCATGACCCTGCACCTACGGGAAACTCGCTGTGATCCGACTCCTAGGCCTGAGAAGATGAGTGTGCTTTTGCCCTGTGAGTGATATTAATAGAGCCATGACTGTTGCGATGATCGTTATTGGTTTTGAAGGTTTTGGGATTTTGCCACAAAACGAAGCAGATGAATGTAAGTGTTGCAAATGACCAGTGATATTAGCGCTGACAGATCTGGAAGGCGAAGGAATATCCATGTGACTTAATTTTGGGACAGAAGAGAAGGTAGTAGTGGTGGTGATGGGGGGGGAGGCGGTCGAACTGTGGGGTCTGGGCATGTTTCCGGGTGAGAGAGCCCCCAAACTGAGCGGCGTACAGCTGGATAAGGGGGCTGCTTTGGCAGCTGGGTGTACTTAATATTTTCGTCATCAGCGTTTTTTAAATTTAGACAGCGAGCTGTTTAGCTGACACTCTGTTTATGCAAAGAATTCAGGTTCAGCACCAGCCCAACAGTACAACAGCAGAGTCCCCCGGGACTCGAACCGGCTGCATTCCGATGCGGCCTCCCTCACCCTGTACTTTCCTGCTGCCACGCATTGTTTTTCATGCAAATGCTGCATGTTTCTGTACGAGATCAGTGTGTGGGTAATGTGGCCCAGTGCCGCGGCTGGCGTGGGGTTTAGCTGGAGCGGTGTGTACTGCTGGCCTAGTCGGAACTGGCTGGCACGGCGATAAAAAGCTTCCTGACAGCGAGGTGACCGCTTTGAGCGAGGCGGGAGACTGTCATCGAGTCATAGCGGCGACCAGGAACAATGTGTTGGGTCAGAATGCAAAGCATGTCTTAATCAAAGCACCTTAGAGCCGTCCATTCCAATGATGAGACTTCAAATCTCACAGTGGGTGGGACTACCATGAGCTGTCAATCATTCTGAGGTTTAACCCAATGGGAATCCATGAGACAACCAATGAAAAGTGGGTTAAACCACTTGGAGTCTGGCAGCATGATAATCCCATCAACCATGTTCCACCACCTCTGCTTGCTCATTGTTCATCTGTTACTTTATAATGTAAATAGAATTCTGTTTGAGGGGGCGTGTTTCTGAGAGGGAAAGCCAATTGGTCAGTTGCTGCCATCAGTCATCTCGATCTTTTGCCACTGACCAATAAATGTAAGCAGTTGGGGCAAAACATTTTCAAATTAGCTAAAGATGTAATAAAATGATTCTGAAATGAAGATTTATCATGGAAATTAATTTTCCACAGCCCACATATTTCTACACATATTTGTGATGTGGATGTAGAGTGTGACATGGAAAGGAATATCGTATGTTCCTGATTTCATACTTTGCGGGGAATTAGCATTTCAGTCACTGATGTGTTGCCAGCACATGCCAGTTTATATGGGGGGGTTGGAAGCCTACCCCCCCGCCACATCCCAGAAGCGACTGTGTCAGAAGGATTTTAATGTGAAACAATTGCACATTTGAAAATAACCCTGCAAACCGTATGCGGGTAGGGAGCGGGTGGTGGGAATGACATTCCGTATGCGGGTAGGGAGCGGGTGGTGGGGATGACATTCCGTATGCGGGTAGGGAGCGGGTGGTGGTGGCTTTCTGGTTGTCCGCTCGTCAGTGGCACTGGTCACTAAGACGCAGGTCGCCATGCTTTGGCGCCCCGCTATCTGTTAGCACACCGCTACCTGTTAGCGCCCCGCTTCCCGTGACCTTCTTATAATTGAGGTCAGTGAGTCAGACGAGCGGTTCGTCGGGGGTCACCGGACACCATTCCCATTACTGCTGTCGAGTGGGGGGGGGGGGGGCAAGCTTTGAGCCGTCCCCCGTGGAAAACGGGCCTGCGGTTCCATCAGCGCACGTACCAGTACTTCTGGGAAATAACATCCAAACAAGAGTCACCGCATCAAGCCCGTTTGTAGGCTCCGCCGGCATCACTGAGGACGGCGTTTACAGCAGAATGGAGATTCATAAAAAACATTATATTAACTACTGTGAAGCAGCGGGTAGCATAGCGGCTTAGCGGACTGCGGGGACCTGCTGTTGGACCCTTGAGCCAAGCGCTTACCCTCAATTGCATCAGTAAAAAATATGTGGTTGTGTGCAAGAATAACTATGACACACATAGCCTGCTTTAGCGGCTGGTTGCTAATATTGAAGTAACGAATACAAACCTCATACACACAAAATGATATTTACTTAGCAAAAACGTTTATCCAAAGCAACGTATAATTGAAAAGGCAGAGTGAGATGGTCCCTGGAGCCATTGGACGTTACAGGCCTTGCTCAAAGACCCAACGACGACACCACACTGCCGAGCCTGGGATTTGACCCACTGACCATCCGATCACTGGCACAGGGTCCTAACCCACTAAGTCACACACCATCTGGATAAAAGACGGCGACCCCCACACAATACCAGGGACAGGATCCCACAGCCCTGAGGTACCGTAGTGAAGCTGTCACCACATTGGTCGTATAACTTTATGGCATTTGCTGTGGAGATGGTGGCAGTAAGTGATAGTAAACCAGGCTGTTTGAGAGAGGGGGACCATTACCAAAGCCCCCCTCTCCTCACAGAAATGTGACAGGCAGCCCTCTGCCCGGGCCACTTGGGTTTGGATCCAGACCCGCCATTCACAGCACGCTTAGTGAAGAACAGCGCAAACTGGAACCAGCTGAAGTATCAATGCTGCATAATAAAACCTGGAATTATTACTGAAATAGATCGAAATTAAACAGGGTTTAATTTACTCCAGCATTTTTGGGCAAATAATATGCCATGAATTCTAAATATATTCACAACTCTGAGGGAAGGTGGTAATGTGTATGCAAAATCCCAGCAAAACTGATATTGTAATTCATTCCTAATGCCTTTTAAGGGTCATCACGACGGAGAGCGATAAAAGCCTCCATTAGCTGACGTCCATTTATTAATTCCTCTGAAATCCTACCAATCACAACATCCATCCGTGTCTCATAACCTCTCCTTCAGAGGTCATGGTGGGTCTGGAGCCCATTCCCAAAAGCACGGGGCAGGACCCCGGGGAGACCCTGGGTAGGATGCCAGTTCAGCGCAAGGCAGAGAGTCACACATTTAAAGACAAAGTTCAGTGAACCTGCACAACCCAGGTTTGTAGGAAACAATCAGGTGAACACAGGATGAACATGAAATCTCCACATGTTCAGGATTGGGGCGGGACTTGAACCTACAACCCTGGACATGTGAGAACATCACACTTTCTTAGAATCATATAAATTAGCTTTTAAATGATCAGCTCTTGTAGCTTAACAAGTCGACCATTGCATTTCCCATTGGTTGTGGGTTCGAATCCTACAGCTCACACATAAGTTGTAACCCTTCCCTCTATTGTGAGTTGTCTTGGATATAACTGCCAAATAAATAAGTGACCCTAAATGATAACCAATACATCTCTGTGGTGTCCTATCTTTTGAATCTTGTGTGTTTCTTTCTACTTCCTAACCACTCTGAAAGCTCGCTGTTTATGCTCCGCTGCGCTACGCTAACGTTATCCTGCCGGTGCAGTGGTGGCGGTGTTCCGACACCTCTCCATCACGCCGTCCTTAAGCTGTATGCCGGGGGGGGTGATGAGAGAGCACAGTTTTACCACTCCTGCGCCTCCGGGCGCTTCTCGCACATACTGTCAGGTTAGGTGTCAGGGACAGGCGGATCTTTCCGGCAACTCGACATGTCAGCGTTATACATCCAGCACCCGGCAGAATTGGGCCACGGGAAAGAAACTGGAGGCATTATTAATAGGCCCCCCCACTCCGTTTGGGGGCATGGGAGGATGTGGGGGGGTCAGAGAGTTTTAGGAGTTGTTTAATATTAATTCGGATCCTCGTACGGTTTTATTTTGCCGAGTGCTTGACAGCCCTCGGCTGTGATTTAGCCAGGCGCCTCAGTTGTCTGTCCAATTTTTATGCTAATGAACTAAAGCTTCTATCAGCTTTCATTATCGAAACATTATGGGTTTGCCAAACGGTACTATGCTGAAAAGATATAAATAATGAATCAAAGGTATGGAAACATGGCGTCGGGTTGACTGAATTGGACCAGGGAGTCTGCCCCACCTCCGCAATCGTGTAGGACTGTGATAATGAACTATGGCGGCTTGTCGCGGTGTTCCGTCAGCCCGGCAGGCAGGTGGACACGTCGACAGGGTGACAGGGACGTGTGACAGCGCACTCGCTGGGGGGCTAGAGGCGCGCTGTACGCTGCTGCAGCTGTGACAGCCTGCCGCGTCTCCGCTAAGCCAGTCGGCGCTGTGGCTTGATTGAATCAGGGCCCCGTAAATCGATCCAACGACAGGTTCCTGTCTGAGTCTCGTTAAGACAGCGAGGAGCTTTTCGGGAGCGGGAAGATGGGCCACACGTGTGCTTAGTGTGTTACCACACATGGGCCTCGAATCACGGAAACCAGGTGGGAGACAGTATGGAAAAATTAACACGTACGAAAGCCAATCTCCTAATCTAACAGCCATGTTACACACTGAGACTGCGTGTGACTCCTAATCTAACAGCCATGTTACACACTGAGACTGTGTGTGACTCCTAATCTGTTTCTGAGTCTATGTGTGAAATAGGACCCAGACTCTAGAAAAACAGTTGAGGTATTAAGCAATAAATATGAGGCAATAAATATTAGGATTAAAAATACAGAACCATGAAAGACACCAAAAGAGTACAGAAACAACAGAACACAGAACACGCAGACACACATAAACACACTCAGAACACGCAGACACACATAAACACACGGAACACGCAGACACACATAAACACATGGAACATGCAGACACACAAAAACACACACAGAACACACACAGTGAACTACACACATTTTGTTCCAAGTATGTGTACACAGCTTTTGGTGTCTCTTTGATAGAAGCGCAGTGCAGAGGGATCTCCCATATAAGCCCTTCTATGGGGGACACCTTCCCACAATGCATCAGTCCACAGGAACAGGGTAGCTTCACTGCTTCTCAGTGTGCATGAGTGCGGAACATTGGCTCTCTGCTGCCAGATAGGGAAGAGTTTTAACATTTTAATAATGCATGTATATTATTTTCCTGAAGAGCAAGCCATGGTTCAAGCTTTGGGTCCTGCCGAACGGCGCGCAGTAAAAGCGCAGGAAACCAGAAGTTTAGGCAAAACACGGCGTTTTAATGGAAGCAGCAACACAAGGAGAAAGCAAAACTCGGACTGCCATAACAATGACGGAAACGCGGACTAAATACAATGGACTAATGACAACGATCAGGAACAGCTGGTAAACACACAGGGTTAATGAGGGGGCGTGGCACACGAAGGGAGCGGACGATCGGGGCAGGACACTTTCTCTGCCACATGGGCTATTCCAAAATTTTCACGGTGAAATTGGAAAAACAACGATAATTTCCTGGCCCTCAGTTCACTGATTTGTACAAAAATTGTGTGAAAATGAGCATCTAAAATGCTGTACTGCGTCTATAACCTTCCACCCCAGCATAACAACGAGTGTGTCACACTGTGCATAACGTGTGGGGCTGCCTTACAGCGTTGGTCTGGAAGATGGTTCCAGAGACAAGCCACATCATCTGCTTTACTCAGAAATGAAGGTGTCCAAACCGTCTCCGGCTGTTCGGAGTCTTCATCTGCTTCGCCGTTTGGGCTCGAGGATGGTGGATTAACATGGAAATCGGACAGAAAGATGGCCGGACGTTATGTGTGTGTGTGTCACTTTGGACAAAAGCACCGCTAAATAAATAGCTGTGAGCGTAGGTGGGCTGGCCGGCTCGCAGGTGGGCATTGGGTAACAGTGACAGGTGGTATGCGGAGGTCTTTGTGTGGCCACAGGGGAAGTGATGTGATTGGCAAATGGGGGGGGGGTGTTCTGATGGTGTTCGTGGGGGCGTATAGAAGCGTGGCCCCTCCCACAGATGCTAGTAGCCCCCAAGAACCAGCTCAATATCACAAAGTATTTATTTTCCAGCAGGCTAGCGACCCCCAGGTCAAGCCCCCGCAGGGAACATTAAAATGCAGCCTTAGTTTTCCCGAGTTCCCGGTATTCGGGGGACCCTGAACTCCCCGTCTCCTCAGCTCTCAGCCTCCCCATATTACACCTTGATGTTTATTCAGGAGCTTGTTTGACTGGAATATTGACACTGAGTCGCTTGATCAGGGGTCAGACCTCAAGTTTCCTCAAACCTTCATGTGAACATACGTCTTATACAGGCGCCAAAAAGGTCTTTTGATTTTCAGTTCTCACAATGAATTTTTTTATTCTTAGGCTCAGCAATTGCATTGCCTAGTGGGATTTGTCCTCCTGTTCCTCAAACCCCTGTGATTTTGATTGAGTGGGATTGGGGGTGTGGTCTGTCTTGTTTTGCTGCTGCCCACCCCCCTCTACCCCCCACTACAGGAAGACACCTTGATGACTTCCTGATTCCTGTGACGGAGAGGAGATGAGGTGTGTGTGTGTGTGTGTGTGTGTGTGTGTGTGTGTATCTGTTTCTCTGCTTTCCCCGCAAAGATCAACAGCGCGGTGTCACCTGTTCTGGGAGAGACTCATGCGAGAGAAATTTCAGGTTCTGTGAAATCCCACATCGCGTCGCCAGCAGCAGAAGGGTCTCAAACCTCGCTGGGTTCTCGCACATTTCCGGGGTTTGCGGTCTATTTCTTGCCAACGCATTGTGCCTTTGGCCTTACCTACTCGTGCTGCAAGAGTGGCATGACGAGCTGTCGCAGGCGATGCATGCATGCCGCCATGCAGGTACAGATGCATTGCCGAGGCGGGGAGGGCGTTTCCCTGCTGCTGGAACGGCCTAGACACAAAGAGCGGACTTTTATTTACACAGCCCTGGTTTTATACAGTTTATAGATCCATTACATTGGGAGGGTCACATGATCAGTCTGTCTGGACCCATATGCTCTAGGAACACCGCATGTATCTCTGATTGCTCTTAGCGTTGCACTTTCTGCTGATTAAATAGCTATTTTATTAGGTCCTTGCTTTGTTGGAAGACGTTCTGTTGCTCCTGCTCCAGTGATGCTTCGACTGGTACCCGGGAATTCATCAGAAGCTCAGCTTAGCTGGACTTATGCCTAGTCAACTGTTTGACAGCTGTATCTTTGTAACGTGCCATTTGGCTCACTGGTACATGACATGATCCTTTTGCACAAATGCATCGGAATGGCTCTTTTGATATTTCCCATCATACTGAAGCTTTGGGCACACGCACAGGGTCAGAGATTTATCCGGTGCCCCAGCACATTTCCGGGGTTAAGGGCCCTGCTCAGGGGCCCAGCAGAGGCTGGGTCTCAAACTGGCAACCTTCTGATAACAAGCGCCGACGATTAACCCACAGTCATACAATGTTGCTTTGGACTGCTACATAGAATAAATTTAAATGCAAAATACAAACACAGGCACACGGGAGAAACAAATCCAGCCATAATACCTGATTCAGGATCAGATCCCTCTTTCCAATAAACAGTCAGCTGCTGCTGTTTGTAAACAATGGTCACTTTGTCACTGTCTCATTAGGGGAATTGCCATCCAGCAGATGCCCCCCATCGTGAAAATCCGCACCCCCTCCACCACCGTCGTCTTTACCGAACATCGTCGTCTATAGCAGCAATCAGCACAGTTTGATGCTTAACAAATGTAGGTCGAAGAGCGCTGGAGGCGGCGGCCCTGAGCTCTGTCAGAAATCCAGGACTGGATCGGCTGTTGTACCATGCAGGAGCAAAAACAGCGAAGACACGTCGCTGTGGTGAAATACCCAGCAGGACAAATAAGCAACAAGAACGCTGATTCATTCGGACGTCTTATTAAGAGTCAGCATTTGAAGGAGCAGGATCAGCTTCCTCAGGATCCAGGCCAAGGAGCATTTCCTAGAAGTCAAAGATTCTAAGGTTTTATTAACACACACAGTGTGATTATGCCAGTCACTTCCAAGCTGATGCAATACGAATATTAAGTAGGTAACATACAAACCATGTAAACAATATACAAAGAAAGTAGCCTATATGTAAACGATACATTAAATAAATAAAATATAAAGAGACAAACTGTGTGACAACAACATCACATAAAGTGCAGGAGTGACAGGTGGCAATTTATTGCACATACCTCTGTGATACTGCAGTGGTCGTTATTATACTAGGGACGGACGTCTCCGTCTCGGGTGTCACAAGCTGCTTGGCAGAGGACGTGCTGCTTATTAGGGAATGACAACGGCAGCCCGCTTGTAGCTTGCCCTGCCAGAGTGAGGTTAACATGCTTTACACGTCTCGTATGCATGATTGTGGAGGGCCAGAACTCCTGACCGTATTAGGGGAGATTGAGAGGGAAACAAGCAAGGCTGCTCTACTTTCATACTTCTATAGTCCATGCGCAATGTGTTTTGGTTGTGGCAGAGCTGCTCTATCTTCATATTCCTACAGTCCATATACAAGGTGATTTGTCTATGGCAGAGCTGCTCTATCTTCATATTTCTATGGTCCATACACAAGTTGATTTGGCTGTGGCAGAGTTGCTCTACGTTCATAATTCTATGGTCCATGGTGCTTTGTGTGTACAGAGAACTGTGTATTGATGACCATGTTAGCCGGCACAGTGGTTCAATAGGCAGCATTGTGGTCTCACACCTCCAGGCTTGTGGAGTTTTAATTCG
This sequence comes from Cryptomyrus ogoouensis, assembly GCA_025773925.1. NCBI lineage: Eukaryota > Metazoa > Chordata > Actinopteri > Osteoglossiformes > Mormyridae > Cryptomyrus > Cryptomyrus ogoouensis. The sequence goes on along the minus strand of JAOYFF010000099.1, from coordinate 717,820 downwards.
GCCCCCACCCTGCAGTTTGCACCCCCTCCCTGCGCTTATGCTGCCCCCCCAGGGTATCTCTCCTTTCCTCCCACAGATATGTGAACTGGCATCTCTAAATTGGCCTACGATGGACTGGCACCCCATCTCAGGTATCGCCCTGCCCCTCCCCTGCTTCCCTGGTCTTATAAATCATTCTTTAGGCTGTCTCTTAGTAACAGAATCGCGTATTTTGCGACGTATTACCACTGCACTAATGCAATTTCTGCCGTTTTTCAGCATTCAGTGTGTGCACACAGATCCGAGGCGGCTTGGCTTAAGCCTTGACATGCTATTCTGCATTAAAATACTTATTTTTGTCAGTAAAATACTGTTTCTTCATCTCTGGCAACACAGCGTCCAATTGGTTTAAACACACCTTCGGATTACGTCTCCTTCCCCCGTCTCAATTAGCACTAAATAATGCAATATAGTCAAACACAAATAAATGTTCGTCAGTGGTACTACAAAATGCTGCACGCTGTTGTTGCACAAGCGGATGCACGCCTGATACCCAACATAAGCTTTTATGAACCCTGTGACATGATATAAAACTATTTTCATATAAGCTTTTTCAATTTTCAATTCGAGACAAGTCTGCACACACATACCCACGCATTAACATGCATGTAAGAGTTTTATTACCTTGTAAATAGACTGTAGGGTTTGCAAACTACCCTAACGCTTTTGATGTAGCTAATTTTAGGTTTATAATGGATTAACAGATTCGCTGTAAGAATTCTAGCGAGAGTCTGAGAGTGTGAGTGTCACCCCAGATGCATGACAGTTGGCAAGCCTGCATCTGGAGAACCGTCCATCGTCCACAGAAGCCCAGTATTTACCAAGTACAAAAAGTACAAGGTTTGGTGCAGGCGGTGGCTTGATGTTTGCAATCAAACATATAATCAACACAAAAACACACAAAACAATTAATAAAATATATAAAAACATGTTTTTAATGAATAAGTAGGCATATGGGTATATAAATAAGATGTGGAGAACAAAGGGGTTTGTGCATGTGTGCAAATAAATTTAAGCTGCTTCTGTACTTCAGACGAGACACTCATCAATATTCATTGTGAAGACCACTGACTTTGAGAAAAAGAGTGTCACTCTAAAGTGCTAACACTTTAGTAATCAAACCACATAAAATTTCAGAATG
>JAOYFF010000099.1:702294-716540 GCA_025773925.1 Cryptomyrus ogoouensis | reverse complement strand
TGAAATATTTTAAAATGTCAAGGCATGTCAGACTACCCCGAAAGTGGAAAAAAAGCCTCAGACCCCAGGGGGTTAATGAAGACAGCAGATTCCATTTGAAGAGGGCTGTCATCTTCTTTAATAAAATGACCACAGTACTTTTATTTGCCTTCTGTATGTGAGTCGGGTGCATCAAAAACGTTGCGTGCCTTCTAGGGTTGTGGTGTGGCACAGAATGGACGAGGTAGCAAGGTCGTTTTAAGTATGCGTCAGACTGTTCTTGCCGACACATTCGATTTAGTTTTGTTCAGATGTCGTTTGAAGTATACGGCCACCTTTAGAGTCAGTGGGAGTATAAAGTACAAGGGGGGACTAAGTGCCCATTATCCAGCACAGGGTCAGAAGGGGGCAGAGGGAGCCAGGCTGGGGGGGGCACCCGGGATGGATGACAGCCAATCACAGGTCACAGAGTCACATACTAGTTCATGGGAGTTTTACTTACACAAAAATACTATGAGGGCAGAAAGAAAAATGACTGGTTCATAGAAATAACCAATCAGATTGCGGAGGAGGTGTACCCAAGCAACTAGAGGAGGCGGGACCAAGACATCTGATTGGTTGGTTGCTTGGACACACTCCCTTAGTGGTGCCCTGGATTATAGTCGACTGGGAGATACTGTTTCATCACACGTTAATGACATCAATCAATGCAAACCCCAAGCCCCTATTTTTGTGTGATGTGTGTGACACCCACAGAGGTAATGCAATATATGCGCTGTTTAAATAACTACATACACACTGTGCAGGGGTATAGCAGAAGAAACGTCTTTGAGGTGAACAAGTCTGTGTGAGGGCAAGAGAGAAGTAGCCGCTGTGAATTCAGTGGCAGCAGTGTTTAATACGGTATGGTTCAGCGGGAATTTTTAATCTGTTTTAGTGGGCTTTTTTCTCCCCTAAGTGAAGATAATCACACTCTTAATTCAGTTTGATTTGAGATTTGTCTAAAAGGCCATTCATGATAATGAACTTCAAAGGCTTTAAGCAATGGCAATTCAACTTAAATTAGTACATGCTGGCACCTGACTTTCTGCGAATTAACAGAGGGAGTAACTGAAGCGTGATTAATATATGCTTTCCTGAACTAATTGGTACTAATCATCATAATTACACATGACAGGAGATCTTGCTCTATTTTAAACAGATGCCAGTTATTCAAATATGATTCCCCCCCATTTTGGGCCACCATTAATTAAAACAGGGAGGAGGGTACGTATTTAATCATTAGCGGTTGGCAAACGGAGTTAGCCGCACGCAGCGTCCGCTCTCCTGCTTTGCGGTTGTGAAGTCCTGCCGTTGATGAGAAAACTATGAAAAACAAGAAAAAGCAAAGCAAACGGTGCAGTGCACCAGCGCTGTCGGAGCCGCGCTCCCACTGTGAGCGGCAAGGAGCGGAAGAATGCACATCAGCTCGCATTTCAGCCAGAAAAATAAGTATTGTTCTTAATTCCTCCCGGACGGCTGTTCTGCACATAAAGGGGGCCGGCAGCCCAGCCTTGACCCTTCCGGCACGATCGAGCAGCCAGTCCTGACTCACTTGGTCACCGCGGAGCGGCTTTTAACAATTCATCACCCGTCAATCGTCAGACATTAAGCAAAAAACAGAGATTGGCGATTTGCTGCTGTTGCTCACGCTTCTGCTCTTGTTGTTGCTGTTACCGTCACTGTAGTTTTTTTTTTGTGTTTCCTCCTGCTGCGGTTCTTATTTTCATTGCTGTTTGTTTTTCTCCTGCTGCTCTTGTCGCTCTTGTTGATTTTATTGCTGTTGATACTGCTGTTGTTTGTGCTGTTTGCTACTGTTGCTCTTTTTTGGTTTTATTGTTGTTTTCACTGTCGCTGCTCTTGTTGTTAAGATAATAAGATAAACTCAACTGATTTCCCAGGGGGGATTTGTGTTGCTTCTCTTGTCGATTTTATCACTGTTGGTTTTCTCCTGCTGTTGTTGTTGCTGCTCTAGCCCTTGATGCTGCCGTTGTTGCTGCTGCCGCCGCCGCTGTGTTTGGCTGCTGCTCGTTGCCAGCATCTGCCACGACGGCCCCGCTTGCCGACGGGGGGAAAGTGCAGCTTGACAGCAACGCGGCCCCCGCCCGGCAGCGTGCCCAGCCGTGCGGCGTGCCGCCTGCCAGGGGAAGCACAATCGCTGCACTATGCGGCATGGAGTCCTCGGGCTGGTTAGCGCTCTGCCAGTTGTCTCAGGAGATCCTACAGCCACCGCCCCCCCCCCCCTGCCCTGGTGCCAGGCAGGACCCCTTCAGCAGATGCCTCTTCTCATTCTCCAGCACCACCGCTAGCTGCCATCTTGCCGGTTGGGGCTGATGGATCCGTCCATCATATACAACCAGGCAATCTTACTCTCAGGATTGTTTATTTACAGAGACGAGGCAGAGAAGCTTAATGGGAAGTTCTCAGATGCACCTTGGTTTGGGAGCGGCTTACGGAGCACACCGATACACCAGCTTACCTTTTCAGCTCTTCTCACAAATGATCAGTTCAAATTGCTTAGAAATCCATCGTTAACTTCTGGCACAAACCGACAAGGAAGGCTGGCACCAGCACTTCTAGCGCAGGTGGTTCTAGATGGTGTCGAAGTTTCTAGATTAGGTGGAGCATTCGCTAGAGACTTGCACTATATTACCATGTACAGTTATGCACCGCATAACCATGTGTGAGTCAACAACAGACCTCATACGCAACAGCGGTCCTATAAGATTATATTGCAATGGGGCTGAAACATTCCTGTCGCCCAGTGACGTCATATCCGTGGTAACACTAACACATTACTCACGTTTGTGGTGATGCTGAAGTAAACAACTCTACAAAAACATACAATTATGTACTGTACATAATATTTGATAAACCAGTAACATAGTTTTCATTCTGTATGTGCTATACTGTACTTTTTATTTTAGACTGTACTCTTTGTTGCAGTCTAGGTGTGTAGTAGGTTATGCCATCTAGGTTTGTGTAAGTGTACCCTATACACAACGACGAAGACCACCTAATGACGCATTTCTCAGAACGTATCCCCATCCAATACAAAGCACGATTCCTGTTTTTTGCTTTATCGCTTCATGAAAGGACTCACTGTGGGCACATCCTGCTGTCCTGTTAACTAGCAATGCACAAAACCGTGACGCACCGGCGTGTTATGAAAAGCACACCTAGCGGAGGTGTGTTTCTGTCGGTCGTCACCAAGCATTTGTCTGAAACATCATCTCCATATCCACTTTTTCTGAGTGGAGGGGAAAGAAGCTGCCTGAATGTCCAATGGCTGAAGCGAGAACATCTGACAGAAATCGATCTGGTTGAAGTGTGCATTTTCCTTACTGTTCTATTGTTACCTCCAAAAGGCCATCTTTGATCTGGAAGCTTACTTTCTATACTGCTGTCTGTTAGACTACAGGAGTGGATTTTTTCATTGTTGTTGTGGTCTCTGTGGATGCAATTCAGTTCTCCCTCTCAAGCTGCTGTCTTAGGAGAGCAGCCGACCACTCAGGCAGCAAACGCCCGGCGGGAGATTGATACCACGTGATCGTATTAATGACAGCGCCGCTTTCTGATACGGAGACGTGGAATCGACGCGGACGGAGATCGAAAGCCATCTCTCCTTTATGGAAGCTTTTTTTGTTATCAGAAACAAGAAACAAAGCCACGGGTACGTCCTGGTCACGCTCGACTGCTTGACATTTATTAAAGACGGGATTAGTGGCTTCAGAAAGACACCTTGATCTGGGCTCCTAATGAGACTCCACGCCTTCCCATAACCCCTAATCCAGTGTCGGGTGACAGTGGCGCAGGACTAAGGTGCCAAGTATTGTGTGTGTGGGGGATTCATGAAATTATAATTATTGATGAGCTGGGTAAGCTCCCCCGCCCCCCCACATTACCCCCACCCTATTTACCTGGCGTTTCACCATTTCTCGTGCTGTTAAAAGGCCAGCACTCATGCTGCAGATGGCGTTTACAAACACCAGGTGTTTTTTTAAGAAACGAAAACATGGGTATTAATAAATTAATAAAGAAATTTAAAAAATGTCAGACCAAACCATCCTTGCTGTGGACATTTTCCTTTGATACTTTAATGTATAAAACACCGGAAGAAAAATTAACATTAGAAGATCTTTTGTTTACTCGTTTGTTACTCGTTTGGCCATTCTCATTAATAGTACCTCTAACGTACAGTAGCAGACACGGGTAGGATTTGGGTAAGCGCTTGTGTTACCATGGTGAGTGATCGTTACCCACTTGCCTGCTAACCCAGAAAATGAAAGCCAGCTGGCCCCCTTAGAGTGGCCTTATCACGGTCAGCTGGACGGGTCCCAAAGGGGGATTGCGAGGGCTGATTTAGAAGAAAGATCTTATATGTTGTTATAGGCCTACTCTCTGCAGTGTGCATCCACGCAGCACTTGTGGCTAAACCACAATCTGCTCATTATATTACATAGAGAATACTGCTTCGTATCACTGAAGGTTTAACTTAATGACGAACTTTTTAAATACCGAACTGATATTTTGTGCCGAAAGAGAACGACAGTGTCGTCAAGGGTGTCTCTTTTCCAATCAACTAAACGTTTTATGTTTTTTAATATTCTCATTCATTTCTAAAATCTTTGCAATATTAGATATATTTCACAATTTCCTTAATGTTGCATTTCGAGCAATTTCCAAACGACTGCGCCAGAATTAAGTTTTGAGGACTCACGACTCCCTCGCGAAACTGTTGCTTTGTTAAATTGCTCCCTACAAATGAGCGTTTCGGTTATTTGTAGCGCAATTTTTCAGGCGATAATGTGATGAACTGTCACAATGTTCTGTTTTATTTTCACCGCTCCGAGTCCCTGTCTGTAAGAAGGGGTCCCCAGTTAATTACGAGGCTTAAAATGAAGCGCAATGAGCTGCTTAAGGTTTTTATTTTTTAAGTTTTTTTATTTTAGTCTTTTCATCCCAAAAGTAGCTACACAAATTTGTAGCCTTTATATTTGAAGCTTTATAGTTCCAACACGCCTGCATCTCCCCGCCGCCTAATCACGCAGCCCCGGCTGGCAGTGGCGGTTCTAGACCATTTCAGCTGCGGGACAGCAGTCGTTCTGTTGGGGGGGCAAACGCATCTGACCTTAATGTCCTCCAAGTATTGCTTACACTGGATTTCCAGCATTAAGAAGCAAAATACAATTTTGAAAATCGATGTTATTTAAGCAATGCTTTTTACAGTTTTACAAATATGTAACTCACTCTGATATCTTGCTCAGACTTTCTTGCTTACACAAGCGTGATTTTTTTTTTCTTGGCCACTCGGCGCCCCCGCGTTAAGAGTCAGTGTCTGCGTATACATTTGTATTTCGCCTGTTCCCAGTGCACAACATTTTATCCCACATATACAAATGTAAATAACAATAATAATGACGCATTTATTTCAGACCCAAGTAGGACAGGTATTTAGGGAAGCCACGGGGGAGGGATGCATGTTGTCACAGGGGCTCTGCCCCCCGCCCCGGAACCGCCCCTGTCGGTTGGGTATCCGCTGCACCGTCTGCTTTTCGCACGTTCCCGATACCACCGATTACCCGCAATTCACCCGAAGCAGCCGCACGAAACACACTCATCTGATCTCGCCTCTGCCTGCTTTTTACACAAGCATCGTTTGCTACAGCAGATACATAAAATTGCTCGCTTTTCTGTTTGTGCGTGCCTAACATTTTAACTGTAGTCCTAGTTATTTATCTAAACAAACTCAAACGCTTGTCCGATCTGGTCGCGAAATCTTAAAGATAAAATGGGATCCACTGTAAAGTCAGATCCTAAACACTGACAGCTGTCGCCAGTAAGATCCTACCAGTCTGAATCATTCAGAAAGCTTCTGCGTGGCGGTGTTGTGGCTCCTGTTGTGGTCTTAGTGGTGTTACTGGTGTGCAAAGTAATCAATTTTAGTTTTTAAACATCAAATCTGTGTAGTGTAAAAATATGGGTTCCAAAGTACTTCTCCACCCATCTTTAAATCATCTACGGAAAATGTACGTACTTTTGGCTTTATTATTATTATTATTATTATTATTATTATTATTAGGCCTATTATTGTTGTTGTTGTTGTTGCTACTGCTGCTGATTATCTGACAGTTTTATTAAGAAGTCTCACAGCAATCTGTTTCTTGTCGGACCCGTAATGTCTAATTTCCCTGGGAGGGTGGGGCTCGGACCCGGGGCTCGTTCGTAAATCCCAAGGTTTGTCGACGCAGCGAGCGGCTGGCAGCATGATGGATGGATGAGGCGGGAGCCCTGAGTAAGCTGTCCCCACGGGGCCCACGCTTGCTCTGGGGGAGGAGGGGGGTGTCTGATCTCAACACTTAGATCCAGCCGGCACCGGGAATGGGGCGGGGGCGTTTAAGCGAAGCAGTGCCGTAGTGTCTGATGGAGTACCTCGGCGAGATCCGGGAGAGGGACTCTATGTTTTCAGTCGCATCCGAGTATAGATGTGACTGGCTGGGGTCCACCCCCCATTCATCAAAACGATCCCTGGGGTGACGGTAACACCAACCTGATCCCCTGTCTGTCGGCTGCCAGTTCAGCCCTTCCCGGGAACGCGGAACCAGAATGGCGTATTTTAACGTCCAAATGCCCTCATCAAAGCATCTTCCTTGGGGAGCATTTTTACAGGTATCCTCTGCAGTGCTTTCGGGTTAAGCACCTTACACGCCGGTTCATCAGCTTTTACCGGGATTTGACGCTTGGCTTAGTGCAGCAACACCTAGGGGACCTGCTGCAGAGTCGCAGAATGAACCGTGGTTTTCCCATCTAAACTTAAATGTAATGAGCTCAAAATATAGTGCTTGCGATATTTTGGCATTACTGAAAGATATTTGCAAGCTGTATAAAAAGGCAAAATCCTTTCACGGGTGGAATATTTTATGTGTGCATTATTTGTATTTTTGTTTGTTTGTTTTGACTACGTTAAAAGTAAGAAGCGGATTGCTTTGTGTGCCCGCTGACATTTGTCCTGCTCTCACATAAGGATTCCGACGGCCTTTAAAATCAAACGAAAATACGACGCCGTATAAAGCAGCGGCGAGCCGCCGGCCTCCCGGAGTAATCGGGCCCCCGCATCTGCAGCGGCGTCATAACGGCCGTATTTGCATAGCGGCTTAATGCGGGGATGGGAATAAAGCGATGGGATCTGTTTTTCTTTCTGCTGCGTTCATCTGTAAAGGCCAGCTGCATTTAAAACAGTGCCGCAACGCTGCCTGCATGTACGCATTTTCACACTCCGTTTCCATAATCCTTCTTAGAATGATTATATATGTGATTTATTCCATCTTGATTATTCGTAGGAGGAACAAAGTTAACTGTTGTCTTGGTATTGTAAAAAAAAAAAAAAGCGAAATGTCGAAAGTAGTCAGACGGCATTTTACAGATAAGCCGGAGATACGGGGATACTTCGTTTGCAGTATTTGTCTCTGTAGTGTGGGGGAGGGTACGGCTGAAGACGGGGAGAAGTGCGACGTTATCGAGCGTGTACCCAGTGTGTGCCGAGCGTGTATCGAGTGTGTGCCGAGTATATGCCGAGTGTATACCGAGTGTGTACGAATGTGCACCGCGCAAATACAGTCCATAGACGGAAAGCAGGCCAGTGCTGTAGCATGTTCCAAAACGACAGACCTGTGCTCACATCTGACCTTCGGCTGCCAGTTAAGATGCAGCTGAATTTCACCAGAACAGAGGGTCTTTTTCTGTGAGGCTCCTCTTGCTGCCCTTTCTCTCCCCTCACGACCCCGAAAATGACCTCACCTTCCCCAGATTAGGACCTCATCCTACCCCACATCATGGGGGCTCAGTTCAATGCCCCGGCTGGCTGGCTGTCCAACAAAAGCTACAAACTAAATGAATAAAAGATGCACGCAAACACATCTCTTATTTAACAACCGCTTGATGGGAATATTTCAGGTTGCAGGATCATATCAGCATGACAAGGCGGTATAGGATATAATCACCAGGCTCTAGACTTAAAATATTTCCAAAATGTTTTTGAGATTATTCTGGAGATCATGATGACTTATCTTCCGTTTGGTGTGGACTCACTGTTTACTTTTGCTGACTGACAGAGTTTTTCTTTTTTTTTTGCTCCTTAAATCTAATCCACGTTTAGGAAGCACACCTTAACAACTCATGACACAAATCGATATAACGACTGTCCATTGTGCTGCAATTACCTTGACAATTAGCAAGAGGCTGACCTCTGCTGGACAGGCAGACATGAGCGGATAACGATCAGATGCGTTCAGTAACCTTTCATTTTTAATTTGGCTTTTTGCTTCAAGACATTGAAAACACCAGTCAGTTGTTGTCATTATACAGGGTTCTAAAGTGTCATGATAAAGTGCCATCCTATTGGCTCAGCAGGGTGTGATGTCACCTGACCTTAGGGGTCAGAATTAGATTGGAGAGAGACGCTGTGTCCAGAGCCTCCTCAGTGAGCGATTTCCACGCGGTGCTTAAACCGTCTGTCTTTGAACGCTGAAGAAACTGCAGTCCCTTCGCTGTTAATGAGGCAGATCAGACCCTCCGCCTTCACTGGGGCCAGTGCGCCAGTGGTCCGCATCCAGCTCTCTGACTACAGTGTGCCGGTCGTTTCCTGATTCCCAGGATCAGTGATGAAGAGACTGGTAAATCCATCAGCCGCAGGGTCCCGGTCTGTGGGAGCATCTGCCGGCGGGTGTTTGGGTCCAGGCTGTTGCACACGCAACCTAACCTGTGTCTCCGAGCACGTCTGCGCTCTGTGGGTCAGTACTGACCCCACACGTTTCCCTCCTGACCCCCTGACCTGCGTACTTCTGAACCAGGCAGGAACAGTCACTGACCTCAATCTGCAGGCCCTAGAATTCAGCCCCCCCGAATGTCACCGGCCTCCCAGACGGGACAGTGATCTGCTCCCGTCTCTCGATTGTAATACTCTTCTGCACCCTGTATTTCCATCCTCTGAACATTTTCACACTTTACCACGATAGATGTGCCTCTGTCGGTTCCCGTTGCTCTTCCAGCTCTTGAAGAGCTTTGGTGCTATAAAAATAAAAAAATAAATCAGATGAAACTTTCCCCAGGCCAGGGCTCCTCAGTTATTACTGATAACAGGCAGGTTGCCTGACAGAAGTGGGAAAATTTGGGAACAAAGGCGCATTAAGCTCAGCGTGAGACGATGCCCGGTCCCCCCACCTAAGCCACGACGGCACGATGGCTGTCACTGCTGCGCCGCTTGCCTCTGTTTAATCTCCCGCGCCAGTGTTCAGAGTCGCCCGCTATCGCCTGTCATTTGGGATCCGCTCGGACAGTATAAATAGGCAATCTCAGGAGGTACATCCTCAAAACAAGGCGTCTCAAATAGCATGTCGAGTGCGCCGTTCACCGTGCCAGCTCTGCCACTCGCCTCCTCACTGCCCGTTAATTAGGGCACCGCGGCCCGTCGCGCATGTAACGTGTGAGGATCAGGACTGCTGGCCTGGCGAGACACAAATATGCTACGCTGCGATATAAGATCATAAAGCTGCGTTAAAAGGTATGACCGCCATATTTGTGCCACGAGGGCATGGGCGGGGTGATGGGCAGAGCCAACTTGGGGGGGGGGGGGGGGGGAGTCACATGACTGCAGGTGCTGTTGACGATTGGCCTACCTGTCCTCGATTCCCAGAGTTTGCGTTGCCATGTCATCGGAGGGCACGAGGTTGGGTGATGGGCGGGGCCAGTCACCTGGAGAGCTAGTCACCTGGATGGAGAGTCACCTGACTGCAGATGCCATTGTTGATTGGCCTATATGTCCTCCATATGTGTCTGGATTTCCCAGAATCTTTGGGGCAGCTCCCCGACCCCTAGCCATGTCTGTCATCATTTCAGCCATGATTTAATTACAGTCACATGCTTCTTACCTATAACTCTATGTCTGCGATAATATCACCCATAATTCATCTACAGAAGGCTTCAGCTAAGCAATTAAATTAGAATTTAATGTGGTAATTTTGAGAGACGTTGATGATGCCTGAGAGTGTGACAGAGGCTGGCATCACCAGCGGTCCATCGTAATTAGCCTGGGGGGGGGTGCAGGGTGGGGGGAGCACTGTCCCTGGTGCTGATCCGGCCCGGGGCCACAGCGGTCCTGAAAGGACAGCGCCCACCTTCCCATGCTCCACAAACAACCCCCCCAATGTGCATCTAAACCCACAAGAACAGTCTTAGGAACAGTATCCAGTCACCAGTTATTTGTCTGGTGGTAATAATCCCGGGGAGGGGGGGTACTGTGTAGCTCAGCAGGTTAGCACACTGTGCTTGTGATCGGAAGGTTGTTGGTTCAAACCCCACTGTCTGTGACATTACCATTGGGCCTCTGAACAAGGCCCTCAACCTCAACCTCTATGAGGCCTGACTCACTCTGCTTTCTAAAAAATGTACATCGCAGATAAAAGCATTAGTTAAAAAAAATGTAGGTAAATGTAAATCACAGGCCCTTAGCCAGCCAGCACCAAACCATAATAAATTCCCGTATGTTCAGGCAGAAAAATGTCCCGAATTCTGAGTTACACAGCTTCAGCTGAATGTTGGGCTCTCCGGAGGGGAGCCTCTGGACATTAGGTCTCATGCTCGCATCCCATACATCAAAGCTCCTCATTCACCGGGAGTTAACAAAAACTTTTCAGGCCGACTCCTGAGTATTAAACCTTATTCCTGTCTGTGATGCTGGCTGCCAGAGAGCTGAGTTACTGGCTGCTATCCAGCGCCCCTCCCCGGGCCCGGCCGAGACTGGAGAATGCTAATTTTACCTTTGTATTACATCTCACCTGCCTCTCGATATCATACAGAGAAGGCCACCTGTTTTTTATCAAAGCCTGTCCGCCACCGTAAGGAACTTTCATAAATAAATATGTGCAGTCATGGAGACAAAGGCAGCTTTCTAAAGGTCGGGGCAGGTGAAGGCCGGCGCTTGGGCAGACAGTGCCACTAAACATGGAGTCTAGGAAACTCATCAGAGGCGGATGCTCGGCAAAGGAAAAAAGGTTTTTTAAATTTCTATTTAACACCAGAGACATTTGAGGGGGGGGGGGCAGCTGCGATGTTTCGGATGAGTGGAAATGAATTTCAGAATAAGAGCGCCTGTGGGGGATGTTAATTTGGCCGAGGTGGTGTGGGCGTGGCCGGGCGTTGGAGTGGCCTTTTATTCTCACACACACACACACACACACACACACACACACGCACACGACAAGCCGAACGGCTATTAGCACGCTGATCTTCACGTGCAGGAATCCACCCCCAGGTGGCTTTTACTGAATCCGTTCAAGTGTTAAATGCTTATAAACAAAAATAATTAAGTGTGGGACGCAAAAGACAGGGCTGCCCCCCCACCACACACACACACACACACACACACAGCCATGCCCATACAGATTTAGCTGCGAGAAGCATGTGACTTCCTAAGGTTCCAGAAGGTTCCGGATGTACAGCCTTACAGTTTCTCTAATCCACTTTGGATAAGGCTGGTAGAGCAGAAGCTCTCTCTGCTTTTACATAGATTCCGCCTGACATTTTACAGAGCTTAAACTCACGACCTTCATATTTTAAAAAGGTTCAGGGTTGGTGGTTAATGCACAGCCCCGTCTTTTTAGGGCCCACGCTAAGCGCTAAGTGCTAACGGGCACACCCGCGCCATATGACAGTCCAGCCTGAAGGCCCGTTTGGACTGCCTTGTACAGGGACGGGAAATGTGCTGTAACGTCGCCTGTACCCCTGTATGCTCGCCGGTCCCCTCAGCTCCCGTATTGGCTGGCTTCTGCCCCGATGATGCTTTATCTCCGGGTTTAACCTTCCTGACAGGCTGACGCACTTTCCCCGACTGGCAAATGCATATTTGTTTGCCCTGGTTCCATAATCTAACCGACTCCGGATATTAAAGAGTTTCTGAATGGTTTGTTTTGTTGTCTGTTTCCTTCATGGAAGATATTATTCATCCTGATCATTCTGTAACATAATTATTTTATTTTAGGTTTTGTTGTGTGTGAGCCTTGAAATTAAGAACCAAAAATGAAGCCTAATTCAGTTTATTATAAGGGAAAAAAATGCATTTTGGTCGCACACAGCCATAGACATTTTGATTAGCTGATCGATGATAACTGTATGGTCACTGTGTTCAGCTCTGCCCGCGGCGTCAAGTGATAAATGATCTCATTAGACATTAAGTTGATTATGAATGAGAAGGACCCTTAACTGTTCAAGCCTGTGCAGAAAATCACAGATAGCTACTCTGCGGAGCCAGTTCCTGATACCCGGTCTGATATCCATAATCGAGAGATAAACAAGCAGCTTAGAACCCTGAGAATCGACCTCATACAGCCCGCATGGCGTTTGACGGGAAGGCAGTGATTCACTGCAGAAGAGCACGGTGTCTGCATCACAGAACACACCGTGCGGTCCCCAAGCTCAGTCCCCAAGGGCGGGGCCCGTTTATCTGTCAGCAAAAGGCCGGCGCTTTAAAGCACCTATGGGAGAAAAAGCCATTTCTTTCTGCACTTGGAATCCGGCCCTAGCAAATGTTTACAAACTCCGCCGAAAGAACGAGCCGTACAGCAAAACTGCGAGTCAGCACCACCTCAGGGCTCTCTAAGCATCCTGCCTTGCTGTTTGTCACGTTTGGACAAACCCCAAGCTCCAGAGTGTACGGCCGACCTTCCAGCCTGGGAAACGGAGCCATTTCTGCCTGTCGGAATGCCCGCACCCCAGCCCACGGTGACAGTTGGCGTTCTCCACCGATCGATGCCCTCATCGTTAACGCAGGAGGGCTGTGACACGTCCATTTTTATAAAGTTTCAGTCTGCACCCACTTCTCACTCTCAGCTATGGCGTAAGATAAGATAAAACGGGCAAAAAGGAGGGCAGCCTGCAGCGATCGGAACGGGCCTGCCTTCGACGCCTATGGAGGGCCTTCGTGGGAAAGAGAGCTGGGACCCAGGTGCAAGAAGCCCATGTCCAGAAATCGGTCAATCCCTAGGCCGAGCACAGTGCTGCTAGCTCAGACCGGATTGATTGGTGCCTGGCAACACGTCGAGGGTAATTAAGGCTCGCCGTTTACGCTTTTAAACAGTATCGGCATTTCAGATCCCCCTGTTTTCAGGATGTACTTAACCAGTCATGTTTATGCTGAAGCTCACAACAGCAGCGCTGAGCAGCAGGCCCGCTTTCCCATGCCCCCCCCCCAGCCAATCAGCATCATGGCAGCACAGCATCGACTCGCCACCCTCTTGACCTTCTCTCTGATTGGCCGGCTGGAGGACCTTCCTTGGCGCTGATTGGCTGCAGCTTTTCGGGACTGCATTTTTTCACATATTGACCAAACTTCCCTATGCGCCGTCCTCTAAGAAAACCGTGAAATACACTTGTCAAAAAATAAGGAAATATGTAAAACGAAAGCAGGAAAATTCAACTCCTCCTGAACGTTTAATGTCAAGTACTACTCTCTTTCCATCCCAAAATTTTGTCCAGAATAATTTCACCGTAAATGGAGCAGTTTTGCTGTCCTGGTCACAGCAAACACAGTCTAACGAGCTTTAATTAGAGGGCTTGGGTGTTGCAGCTGACCCCGCACACGCCGCCTTGCTCTGCTTCACGGGAAACCGGGCTGACTGGCTCAGCGAGCCGCGTCTGCTTTTGTTATCTTTGGTACAAAACAAAAAATAAACACTTCTTCTTCTCCCGGCTCCATCTAATCTAATTAATTAGCGGCCCGTCAGCGGGGGGCCGCGCCGATTCATGACGCAGGATGCTGCTGGGCCGGATTAGGCAGCCGTTACTGTGTGTTTCTTTCCATGTTATTTCTGTTCTGCATCTTTTCACGTTAATGGGGCCCGTAGACGTCTCCAGCACGCTGATGGAGTCACCCACCCCCATCGGTTTGGCACACGGCCCGGCCCTGTCGCCTGTGGACCCCACCCCCCTTCAGCCTATAGGAGCCCCCCCATTCCTTCCTGTCAATTACCTTCCCGCTGCAGATTATGGCTCTGTAATCGCTGCTGCTCTCAGAGTGATCTTCTCCTTAACGTGATCGAAAAAACAATTAAAGCGTCCAGCGAGTCATCATGGAGTTCCCTCACCCCCCCTCCCCCTCCTTCTCTTGCTCCCCCCCCCCCTCCCCCCCCCCCCCCCCCCCCCCCCCCCCCCCCCCCAGCCGCCCCCCCCACTCGTCC
>JAOYFF010000099.1:673565-687754 GCA_025773925.1 Cryptomyrus ogoouensis | reverse complement strand
GAAATTACGTCACAGGGGCAACTCGGACAACAAAATCTTGTCCGACATCAACGTCATAAAAGAGGCGTGTTTCCGACCGGAACTGGACATTTTTCGTGATGTTTCATGACGTTTTCATCCGAGTTCCGACTTGGAGAGAAATAATCGAAAGCACCATAAGGTCCCCCGACATACTGAACACACTGTGATGAGGACAATTTGTACATGACAGTCTAATACATAGATATTTTCGCTTATATGTTATTTTTGTAGGCTACAATACTGTTTTGATTGACCTGCTACCCGCCCGTGTGTAATGAATTACCCGCCTGCATACCCGCCCGTAAAATTCCAGAACATTAAAATCCGCCGTTTCAGCAACTATCTGCGGGTACCCGACCCGGTGCAGGACTCTGCCCACAGATATCTGAAATGTTTTCCATCCTTGCTTATGGTCACGTGACCATGAGTTTAGCCAATCATGTGCGGCCTTTCCATCCTCTGCGCTACCTGTGGTGTCTCTCACTGAACCACTGACCAGCAGGACGTGACCATCAAGTAGCGTCTCTGCCCCCGGGAGCTGGTCCATCTTTTGCATAATCTCATTATTAATCTAATGGCACTGGCGAATGGATCAGCAGAGTAATGAATGACTTACGGGTTTATACTCTGCTAATAAACAAGCTTGACTCAGCAGTGAAGTCCTCTCCCACTTAATTGGCATTTCTGGTGGCAGTGTAAGGTGGATTTTAATTTGACAGAGAGTAAGCGTGCCGAGAGCACGTTCGCTTCCAGAACTGCCTTCCGAAGCCTGCTTGTGCCGGTCTTTACACGTCACTCTGTTACAGTGAGACAGCACTTCGCTCAAGGGTATAACAGAAGGCCCCTTCTGGGCATGCAGGAGTGAGAACTTTTTGTGGTCACGTTCTGGAAGATTCAGTGTCACACCTTGGGGCCGTGGGGGTCATGAGGCTCTGATACTTTCTGCCCCGCACTATCCCACCAGAAGGGGGCGATGTTGACATAGGATGGGGGCAGGCATGCCAATTTCTGGGGTGCATTTTTCAGCCCAAAATCCACTCCGAGCCCCACCCCCAACTCCTGCCCAATGGCCCACCACCTAGCCCCACATAAGCCCCTTCCCCCAGCCCTGTGAAGTTAATGCGCTGCTATTAATTCTTGGTTTTATGAAATGAGAACTGAAAAGCAACCAATGGGCAGATATGTAAACCAATCAGGGCCCGGCTGGGTACGATGAGCCCGCCCACAAGAGGCCCAATTCCTCTTTCTTTTGGTTATTTTTTTCCCCCAAGCTGCTCAGCATGAGGCGTATCGACAGCTATCAGACGGCTCCTCCTACACGATGCCCACGCACAAGTCAGCCATGTGGGACAGCAGACAGACCTTGGCGGCGATTCCAGAGACTGTACACAACAGAGGCAGGGACCTATAGAGGGAGGGGGCGGGGTCAGCCGCGATGTGGGGGCGGAGTCAGCCATGGCGTGGGGGCGGAGTCAACTGTGATGTGGGGGCGGGATCACCTGCATCAGCCGGTTCTGTAGCTCTGTCTACCCACAAGTCGTGCTGCGTGGAACACGCCCCCCCCCCTCCCGGAAATCCATTCAGCATGTTGTCACTTTAGGGCCACGTCTTAATAGAGAGAAAATCCGTCTTTTTAATGGGTCTTGTTTAGTGGCGGCCATTAACCAGGCGGCCTTAACTGGCACTTAGAGACCAGTCTGGGGGTGAAAGCGTGAGCTGAGGCGTCTTCACTACGGTGCCCGGGGGTGTCACCGATACAGAGGCTGGAATGTCCCCACTGCGCTGCTTTTACCACTCTGTCTCTGTACACTGAAGAACAGGGAGATGAATGACGGCCATTATTTCTAGAAGGTGGCGGAAATCCAGAGGCCCTTTAGTATCATGGTGATGGGGAGCGATCCCATGCATCCATCCAGCCAATCAATGCACACATTTCTGGTCAGGTGATCCAGAGCAGGGGATCTGAGCCCATGTGCACTGCAGCCAGGACAGCGGGCGGTTGTAGGATACACACACAAAATAAAATGTACAGCTATTAATTCTCCTGAGCTCCATGTCTGTGCACAGTGGGACAAAACTCTACACCATCTAACCACAACCCTGAGGGCATGGAGCCAGAAACCCATCCCCCGCCCCAAGTCACTCTGCTGCCCCGGCGTAAATTAAGTTCCCCCTAGGGAGCACTGCTGACCAGGGAAGCTTACAAAACTTTTAGTGAGTAACACGGCCGAATACTCTGACGGTGATAATGGAGGTCAGGGAACTGTCAGTTGCCGGCAGAGCGGGGCTCGACCAGGACACCGCGATGCCACAAGCCGTCCTTTACGGCTAAATCGAATGAAGAGATGCGACAGAGGTGAGGTTAAGGCGGCACCAGCCAGGTGTCAGTGTCTGGCTTTGACATAGAAAGAATGGCAGCCTTCTCTGTGATGCTTGTGTGCGCAGTGAAACGAAGGTCGCCTTCAGAACTTATTTAGTCCATCTGCCTGCTTCCTCGAACTCTTACCCGTGTTCTCCGCGCTTGTCGCCGACATCGCTCAACACTCATCGTTGCTTCGGTCCGCCCATTTTTCCGGAGTCCCTGGCGATCGAGGCCTGCCCTCTCCTGACACGGGTGGCTCTGTTTCCCTTTAAGAGGAAGCCTCCAGTTGGCTAAGATACCACAGCCTGTAATTTCTGCTCAAGTTGCCGCCGAGGGCAGGCGGCCAGACGCACAGCTGACGGACTATGTGTACATACACGCAGACGCACGCTCGCGCAAACACGGCGCACATCTCGAACAACAAAAGCCCGTCCAACGTTGCTCAACGGGGAGCCGGAGAACGTGCCTGAGTCAATATAGGCCGTCTGTAACCTTTCCGCTAATTTATAACGTGCTGTTTCTGCGACCATGTAGTTACTAAAACCGAGAGAGACTGCTGAGGACAAACATGGCAAGAACATGATTTGTTTACGGCTGACAGATGAACAGACGTATGACTGCACGCTGAGAGGTGCCTTGCGTCAGGGCTTAACTCGGTTGCTGATATTGTCAGCGTGGATTGGAAATCAAATTGGGGGCTTTCAACACGGGTGGGGGGGGGGGGGACCCCTTCAGACAATAGTATTATTGGAAGCAAATTTACCTGGAACCTGAAGTCGAGGCATATCTCTGGGATTGGAGGGGTTGTGAAAAGCAGCAGTTCTCCCAGCTGGTGCACGGTGGCAGAAACGACAGCGGCAACGGCAAACTGGAAAATGATTCACGCTGCATGTCAACGAGGGAGCCTGCTGATTGGATGAGGGGAGACGGAGCCCTGGGCGGCGGGGGGCTGGGTGTGTGGGACCGGGAGTATAGGTGGGCGGCAGCAGGCTCAGAAGGTGCCAGATCGCGTTTGTCACCAGGGAATGCCACTACGTGGGGTGGGGGGATGGGGGGGGGACGAGAGCAGATTTCCTTGGGCAGAGAAAGTCTGTCAGGCTGATTAAGTCACATGTAGGACCCAGAGTTGTGGAGCGGGAGCAGGGCATGCTGGGAAGTACCTACTCAAAGCTTCAACACCTGGAAATTTCCAGAAGAACTGGGAATTGTTTAAAAAGTAAAATATTCACATATGAAATGTTAAAGTCTTAAAGTGTTCTGACGGTGAGGTGCCCCCCCCCTGTGGTTGCAAGGGGCCCTTGTGTGGCTCTGAGGCGTGCCATGATAGACACACGCTTAGCTGGGTCACTTTCAGCTACTCGTGGGGGTGATGAATTCAAAGCGACGGGCGGGAACGCAGAGGAGCGAGCGTCCATCTCCAGGCCGACGTCCCTCTGCCCACATCAGTTGCAGAGATATCATCGCGTTCTTCTGCGCGGAGCGTGTTTTAACGCAGCGTGGATTTTCATGCGCTTGGTGGTACAACAGCAAGCCCCTGATCGATGTGGGTCACCTGACCGAGACCTTAACTGACGTGAGCCGTGCTGAATTCAGCTGGTTAGTGGGCATTCTGACAAACCCAGCACGCCTGTGTATTAATAATTCCATTGTGTTGCTGGTTTCTGCTGCTTCCCCAGGTTATATTTATATTTTTGAGGAGACCTGACCAGGCTTTAAACTGCCCCTGGACCCCAGCATCTCCCCTCGGCCTCTCAGACCAGAGTAACTATGCTCTGAGGCTCTAATTAGCAGCAGGGGGTGGCCCCTAAATGGGCAAAAGAAACACAGGGGACCCCCACCTCCCGGGCTACAGCTCCTGTGTGAACTGCAGTGGTGCCCCCACCCTGCACAGCACCAACATCCCACCCCGATGACTGGGGGGTGAGAAAGTTCTCACAGCAAGTACAGAGCTGGAAGTGTGTGGGAGAGCGAGACAGAGAGAGAGAGAGAGAGAGAGAGCGAAATAAAAAAAAGACATAGAGCATGAGAGAGAAAGGCAGTGATAGAGAGAAAGAGAGAGATAGAGTAAACATGCCCTGCCCTGAACTTCTGACCGACGCCTTTGAATCGACGGAGCCCTCGAGAACGCCGCCAGCCCCCCCGCTGCTAACAGGCATCAGCGCCGGCCCCTTGCACCAACCTCAAAACCACCTTTGTCTCTCCGAATTTCAGGCATTCACACCTCTGACAGCGATAAAGGTTTGCAGCCGTCTCCGGGGTCAGTCCCTTCAGCCGTAACGGAGGGGTTCTGTAAACCACAACAAGATTCCCTCACATTCCTGCTGTCGGCTGTATGACGAGGCGGACATGAGTGCATCATCTGTACTCTCTCACTGAAGCGCCTTAATCCTGTATTATAGCAGCGAAAGTACAAAGTGGACAATGAACGAGGATTCGGGGGGTTTTAGCTTCCGATGTTTCGTTAGCTGAACTCCACAGCTTTGAATCATTAAAGCGAAAAACACAAATGATTTATAGATCACCGAAAATATTTACACGTGTTTCAGCCATGGGCTTTCTCTGATTGGCTGAGATGTAACATGAAGTCTCCTCCCTGTCATGGCCCTAACAAGCCACGCCTCTTACTTGTTTATCCCTCTTGTCTTGCCTCTCGTTCCAAACCTTCGCATGGAAATTACTCCCAGCTGCCTCTCGTTAGCCGCTTGTTAATCTTCGTACTTAAGGACCCGTTTGTCTCATCATCCCCAGTCTGATCATTCACATTGAACCTTCCTGTTGCCTGTGCCCTTCCTGGTTGCCAGTCCTCCTCTTCTGATCCCTCACAGTCCTGCTTTTTTTTGCCATTCTCTGTTCATTTTTTGTTTCGTCACCACGCCTGCCCTTCAGTCTTTCGTTCCTCAAATCACGACACCCATGAACGCATTCACGTACTCAAACCGATTAGGAGTGACTCCGGATTAACGAGGAGTAGGGAGCAGAGAAGAACAGGAGTCCACCTGTCATTTCAGAGGAACAGGATGGCTCTGTATGTCTGTGCTTCTTAATCATCTGAAGGCAAATTCAGACTAGAACAAAAATATGGTTGTGGTGCTGGGCTTGGGGAGATCGCTTACTTAATCACATCCCTAGATGTTTCATTACTATTTTTCCATGTTAGACTGGATATTATTCTAATATAGGATCACAGGCCCCTTCATATCCCCAGAACCCATCATATCATGCCTATGTTCTGCTTCTGATCCACCGTCTGAGAGCACAGAAAGGCCCAGTGACCCGAACGAGAGTCAGACTGTAGGGAACAGCAGTACCGGCAGAACCTGATGCGTATTCCAGCACCACGGGGGCTGAGCAGGGAATGAAAAGCTTTATTCCCGGGAGTGAAATCACGGGAGAGGTGGCATTGTGAAAACTCTTGGTTATAGGGGAGAGACGGTTTGGATTACAGCGGCTCTGGGATCAGCTGTGCAGCAAACTTATGGCGCTCAGGAAAACGAGCCAAGCGCAGTGGCTGTACGTAAACCACTCATCCATATGTCCTAGATACTAATTCATGTGTGCAATATGACAACATGAGACGTCATTGTGCGTGAGACGGCTCTTCTTCCATTATTAAAATTTCTCGCTTCATGTTGGGTATGTTGCATATTCCAAGCTGTCCAAGGCTGGACCTTTTCAACTCTGATGGCGATCAGACTGAAGCCATTAATAATATGTAATTACTAATTGACTTATGTAATGATTTCTTTTATGTGCTCCGATTGAGGGATGACTTCATCAGCTTCTGAACATTTCATTTTGATAGGTTTGCCAACAAAAACATCCTCCATCCATCCATCCATCCATCCATTCGTCTTATAACCACTTATACTGGTCAGTACCGGCACAAATAAATTGACAAATTAAAAATTCTAGGAAGGAGGCAGGCATTTCTGTTAAATTAAAAAATCCTTTTTAGTTATGGTTCAAGAACTCATTAGCTCTGGAGTGTGAATTCAGAGGCTGCTTCACCTGATTCTGGAGGACAGCCTGGTTATTAGTAACTGTAATTACATTCCCGTCGGTCCTGAAAGCCGTCGATATTCCCAGACCGTTCTTTGGGTCGATAGAGAGCTTCACAACTCTTTTTTCATGTTACTTTTTTCGGCCATTTTTCATACCACTCCAATTTACAGCTAAGTAAAATGAATTGTAAATTTATCTTATTTTATCCTCACACTTTTTAAGAGTGAGAAAATTGCTCACATGCGGTGTAAGTAGAGCAAATGGGGTCAGAGTATGTGTTTCTGCTCCAAACTCGAGGTTTTAAGCATATTGGCTGCCGCAGGTTTGGGAGGGTTTGATAACAGTGAGCATGCATTGTCAAAACAGCTTAAATGAGTGTTGTAAGTGTATGAGTATTGTCACGTGCATGTTAATGAGCATGAGCACTGTCAAACATCTGTACTGTCAGGCATATACATATGAGTACAGTCCTTCATGTGTGAGTATTGTCCTCTGTGGGCAAGTACCGTCCTCCGTGTAAGAGTGCCTTCATGCTGTAACTGAACACTGTGAGGCCTATAAAACTGAGTTCAATCTTCCATGTGTGAGTACTGTCCACTGTGTATGTATGAGCACTGTCATGTGTCTGAAACTGTGTACTGTCACGCATATATGAGTACTGTCCTCCGTTTTGAGTACTGTCCTCCATGTGCGAGTACTGTCCTGTGTGTGTAAGAGTGCTGTCACACATCTGTAACTGAGTACTGTGAGCCATATATAAGTGAGTACTGTCCTCTGTGGGTGAGTACTGTCCTCTGCGTGTGAGTACTGTTCTGTGTGTGTAAGAGTGTTGTTCACGCATCTGTAAGGCACATATTATTGTGAGTGCGAGCACTGTTCAACATGTGTGTACCAGCACTGTCATGTGCCTGTAATTGAGTACTGCGAGGCACATATAATGGTGTGTCTGAGTACTGTCCATCATGTGTGCACGAGTACTGTTGTATGTCTGTAACTGAGTACTGTCAGGCATTCTGTGTACCGCGATGGTGAGCGGTGCCCTCTCTGTCACCTTTTCATCTTGCTGCCCGCTGATCGGTGAGCTTTGATCAGACATTAGCCCTCCTGCTTCATCAGCTTTCTCTGCTTCAGTAAAAGCACTTAGGAGCAGCCTCATATGCTTCTGGATAATTACGGCGCCCTCGTTTCAAAGCCGAGGCCCGCCTGCGCCTGCACCGTGCCCACCGCCGTGACCTCCCGCACCCTCCGCAGGAAATAACGTTCCGTTGTTCCACCATCATTATCCCTGATAAGGTTCATAGGATATCAAAACACTTCAAGACGAATTTCCCTGCCTTTTGACTCTGTTTGTATAACTATACAAATACCTGTTTGTCAGGAACAGAGGACAAAATGAAAGGAGGCTTTATTTTTTGTGTTATTGATCTGTGAGGGTCATGATGTTATGAAGCTTTTCAACAACTTATACTGAACTCTGCTATGGCCTTTGGTGTCCCTCAGAAACACAGTAGGAGCCATTTCGAAAACCTTTAATCATTTCGGTGTCCATTATATGGTGACCCAGTGTCTCACGAGGAAAATGGCGGTTTGAGTCACAGCAGTTTTGCAAAAGGAACACAGAATTTCGGGCGGTCTGGGTGTCAGACTGGAGCAAATGTTCACGCTCAGTCAGAAGAGCAGTTTAACACGGGTTAAGTCTTCTGAGCTGAGAGATTACCTGTACTCTGGAAAACAAAGGTTTGCCAAAAGTTTTCCAAAGGTCTTACTGAAGTTTAATAAGCACCGTGAATGATTCTCAAATGTACGCATAGAGTTGTGTCACTGATAGCCTAAATTAATAATACAGAATGTGATTCATCCGCGATTGGTTGTTTGTATCTATATTTGTGAATATACTGTAAAAGTATGAACAGATGCATAGATTTAAATTGGTAGAAGAATCAGCCAATGAGGTGCAAGAGGTGGGCGGGGCTTCAGCTGGCAGCTTGGGAATAGGTTAATCAGATGCAGAGAAGAACACAGTGGCTTAAAGAGATAGCAGTGCTGTTGCTGCAGACATTCAGGAGGGGTTAGCTCTACCCCCACTGGGCTGCTGCCTGCTGCCTCTTCAAGTTTTGAAGCACGCTGGAAACATCACGAAACCCTCACGGAACCTGAGCCCTCACCGCCGAGGCCGTGAAGAGGCTCTCCACACCATCCCCGAATGGGCGACGATACGCGCCCATTTTTCATGTGTTTTCCATTCGACAAGCACTAGGAGTCACAGGCGTGTGGGAGGTAGAGATTTCTAGAAAATAAAGCGAGGCTAATTCTGAGTTTAATGCCTTTTTAACACTCTCTGTGCACAGGGCAGTGTTACCATTTCTCTAAAAGCACCTCATGCGCGAGGGCCCTTAGCCAGGACTTCCGGAATATGCCATTTATACTGAACCCAAAGGAAGATCGAAAGGAAAATCTCTACAGCCTAGAATTTTCCAGAGAAGATTTCTTTACTTACACATTTAATGATGATAGAAGCCACTCATGCTGAGAACGGATGTATTATTACTTAGCCATACATCCATCCATCCTACTTATCTAGTACAGGGTCACGCAGAGCCTGGAACTTATCCCTGAATGCACAGGGCACAAAACAGGCGACACCCTGGATGGGGTGCAGGTCCATCCAGGGGCTAAAACACGCAACCTGTATTGCTCATCGCCGTGTCATTCCCAGATGGCGAAAACGTAAAAAAAACAAAAAAACATTTGACTGCTAATCTGGCCCCAGCACATTATTTCCAGCTGTGTTTTGTCTCAAAACTGGCTGATGTGTGAGATTTGAAAGCTGCAAGTCGCCGCCCTTGTGGTCGTGGCCATTAGCAGCCGCCCGCCATCAGCCCATTCACCCACACACCGCCCTGTCTACCTCCCAGTGAATCCACAACCCTGCACACAGGATGCGCGCTGTGAACCTCTCTCGCTCCTGCCACAGACGATGGGTCGGGGGCTTGAACTGGTCCCGTGAAGTCACTCTGTATCAGGGGAGTCTGTGCTTCTGTACGTGGGATGCGAACTAACATAAATAATGTCCCCAGAGACCAGAGATCCTCTCCACCGGGGCTGCAGCAAAACCAAATAGAAGCACTAGGAATTCAAAGGATCCTCACTGTAAAGATGGAGCCTTCAGGTATGAGTCAGATACTTAAAGAACACCAGACAGCAACAAACGTCAAGACGGTGACACAACTGGCAACATTCACTTTCCCAGAATGCAAAGCTGCAATTACTGCCCTTCAAGAAAAGTTTTTTGTAATCCTTTTCCTGTCCAGTAGTACAAATGAAACAAACCCTCCGTGTTTATCTCATTACCTGAGAAGTCCTGCAGGAGTGTGCTGGTACAAGGCGTCAGGAATATGAGCCCTTTGAGATTTCAGAGGTGTTACCATTACTTACTGGCCCCACGCAGATGGAAACCTGCCCTTTAACAAGCAGCAACCCTACTGGCATTTAAGACAGCAGTCAATTTGACAGGAGTTCACTTTCTTAAACGCTACGCCACCTGCTGGCCGAATATATCAGGAGGATGAATGTCGGTTCTCCAAGGCTCGGCATGTATGTGACTGACAAAGGCTCTCAGATTCCTGCTCCTGCTGTCTGTGTCCGTCTGTCAGGGCCTGATGGATTGGCAGGCCCCTGTGCCATCTGTCAGCAGGCTGACTATCCGCTGGGCCCTGATGTTTCTGTGTGTGTGTGTGTGTGTGTCTGCTCTCACGGTGTCAGCACTCCAGCCAACCCGCAGCAGTGAAGCATAGCTCAGGTGAAAGTTCTCAATTTGGGGGGGGGGGGCGGGGGCTTGCAGATGACGCCAGGTGGATGCCGCCACACCTCTGGCTTCCAGTCTTCCCCCTCATCACTCAAGCACATGAGACGCGTAATTCCGTGGGCACCAGATCCGGAATGCTCCCGGACACCCGATACCGCCGCGGGGGCGGCGAGTTTCAATGACGCCCCACGGCGCTCCGGCCCAAGGCGTCCACAGACCACAGGCGGGGAGCGGATGGCAGGAGGCTCAGAAAAAACCGCAGAGTGCTAGCCCCAGAGATGCCTGCAGGTGGCGCTCTTTCTTCTTATTACTATAGAAGGTCCCTGTGCCTCGGGTCACAACTGACGAACAGGTCAAGGATAAAAGTCTCCCACTAACAGCTTTATGTGGCTATGGATGAGGGGAACAATGTTTTTCTCAGAGCCACTAGGGGGAGCAGTGCATGATGTAGTGTTGCCCATTTCCCATGTGATGACACGTGCCTCTCATCCAAGGAGCGGTAGACCACATTTGCACAGTCATGGCTGGAACATGTTAACGTAGCTATAAACAGACACACTGACACAGGAAGGACATGCTAACTGCACGCAGTGACACGTGTTGATAGACACGACCACACGCACGCAGGAAACACGTGGTCATTTCAGACAAAACATATTTAAATAGACTTCCAGTTAGTGTCAGAAGTGCCAGTCTGACTATATGCTCGCTTTGGACTAAACGACATGGACTCATACGGCGTCGTGAGGTTCAAGGGGCCACACATGAGCCAGCGTGTGGATAAACACGGGGGGGGCTGCCCTGTCATATCTCCCAGTGGGTTTGGTTCCACCATTAGCCCCCCCTTTTAGGGCACCCGACCTTCCTATGTGGGAATCTCAGGCTGGCTACACTCTCAGAGACCTTCCGAAAGACTTAAACGCGGCCGCAGGACAGACAGGCAGGGCGTGTGGACTGGGTACGGCATTCCCCTCTGTGGACTGCAGAATGACGGGACCGGATAGGGCCTCTATGCCCCCGAATCCCGGCTCTTGCTGCGGTACAGGGAGGGTCTATAATAGCCATTATTAATGTGAGTAACTAGCCAGAGTCTTTTATCTGCCTTTGTTCTTAAAATGTTTGCTTTGCATTCGCTTCTGGTATTTTAAGTATAACTATGTGTAAAAATGTGCTATTAAGGTAGATCATTATCATTTCCACTATCAAGGTGTGTTATTACCCTATGATGGTGTATGATTATTCTTTTGCTTTGCATTATTTCAAGCTGTTTCTGAACTATGGTTCTCTCAGAACCCCTGGCCAGGAAGATGGATGGATGATAGATGAATGAATGGATGGACGGATGGATGGAAACTTCAAACCATGCTATCCTGTATACCTGGGGTACTCAATTATCTTTCCTCAAGGGCCAAATTTCATCAGCCACATAAAGCCAAGGTTCGAAGGGGGTGCCCTAGTGAAATGGGTTCCTCTACATAAATTTTGGCCACCCACAGGAGTCACACTTGTTGGATTTCACAAGCCAGGGGGGTGGTTACGTAGATTACCCCGGGAAGTGCAGGTTTCTGGAGGCAATCCCAGGAAGCACAGGGTTCCGGAGGTGATCCCGGGATGTGCAGGGTTTCCGGAGGGGACCCCATGAAGAGCAGGGTTGGGATCGAAAACCCAAATCAATATCAAGGTTCTCCAGGATGATTAATCTGGAGCCCTTTGTGGGGGGGAGACCTTTGGTTCACCACAGAAGAGCCCCCGGTGGGGTAAAGACAGAGCAGCTCTCTGCTCCAATCACAGGGTAACTGTGGCTCGGTGACTGCAGGCAGAAGTAAATGCCAGAGCGTGGTGTCCACTCCGAAAGTATTACTCAGAAGTGCAGCGTTAAAAACCAGGCTGAATGACTCGTACCGGGGGCCGGCATTCGCTCTGCTGATGACCAACCAGTGTGGGAAGACAATTAAGCCTCCCCCCCATGTAATCTTCCTCCCTCCTCCTTCTCCATCTTTACATCTACTTCCCAGGCTGCCATTTGCCCCGGATGCCGATGTCAGCGTGGTTTTCCCAAGACCACGTGAAAGCCTCTTCTCGAGGACACTTGAAGCAGCCCTTGGAGCAGGAATGTAATCTCTGGCCAAGTGAAGCCTCCTTATTTATCTTCCTCATCTCACTGGCCAGCCGCTGTCGGAGGCTCTAATTCAGCCACGCTTTTTAACTGTAAATCCAGATAAATACAAAAGGAACTGTGCCAGATCTCACTGCAGCACCACACGGCAGAGGGCTGCGGTTCTGGGTAAAATCAGGATCTCCAGTTCCAGAACCACACAAACCCATCCACCCAGCCAGCTTCCATGACAAGCACGGACCCGGTATCTGGAAGCATGGAGCGTGAGGGACACCCAGGATGGGGTGGAGGAGACCTGAACATGGAAATGTTACCCTAGTGCATCCTGCTGTCTGTACAGCGTAGTCAGATGCAGCAACCGCAATGGCAGTATTTAGCTGGGTTAGCGTTTGGCCCTCAATATGAACTTAATAAGCACAGTGGTGTGGCACAGAGACAGCCGCAGGTGTGTGTGTATGTGTGTGTGTGTTAGGTTTATATTACATTGTGGGGACCAAATGTTCCCCACAATGTCATAAAAGCCTGTTATTTTGACGTTGTGGAGACCATTTTTCAAGTCCCCAGAAAGTTCTCTGAATGGAATCAAAAAACTAAAAAATGCCCAAAGTCTCGTATTTAGTTTGGTTACTTATGGTTAAGGTTAGGGCTGGGTTGTCATGTTGGGACTTGAGTTTTCCCCATGTTATGTATATAATGACATTATGGGGATCAAATGTCCTCATAATGTGATAAAAGCCTGTTATTTTGACGTTGTGGGGACCATGTCAGTGTTCTGTCACAAGAGCGTAATTCAGGGCATACAGGCCGCTCTCCAACCCTTGATTAGGCCGTCTCTGTTAACGAGAACCCACACCACACCGGCTCTCTCTTCAGCTCTCAGTTCCGCCTCCCCAGCGCCCCCTTCAGCCTGCATACCGCCCCGCGTCTGGCACCAACGATCAGACAGGCCCACCATCTATCTGAAGAAATTCCCAGCCTTTAATTACAGATATACATCAAACAGATACCTGGCATGTATTTATCGGCGTGTAACCGTGGTAACACCTAGCCGCCTCTGAGGCGCCGCTTAGCACCGCTGTGTGTGTTAAAGTGTCTGTGCGTTCAGGCGTGTGTGTTAAGGTGCGTCTCTAAACCCCCCGCTTAAAGGGGATAAAGACACATTCATTCATGTCAATTTACTTTCCTTCCGTCAGTCACGGCGGGGCGGGGTTTGTCAATTTTGTGCTTAGCCGCCATTTAGCTGCCATATCTGCTCTCTGCGAATGATGCATGCTGGGAATATCCACTTCTTTGCCATCAATTCTTTTTTGATTACAAAGCATCATGAAAATTGAATGTGGCTCGTGGGAGATTTACTTACGCAAAAATGTTCTGAGGGCAGAAGGAAACATGATTGGTTCAGAGAAATAACCAATCAGATTGTAGAGGAGGTGGGTTAAAGCAACTAGAGGAGGCGGGACGGACCAAGATTTCTTGGTCCCGCCTCCTCTACAATCTGATCATTTTTGCGTAAGTAAAACTCTCATGAGCTTGAATGTGGTGTCTGTTTACCAATCCCAGGGAACGACAGAGACATCACGTGGCTAATGAGAGAGAGAGATCCATCCAGATTCACTGCGAAAATCCCTGCATCAGCTTGGGGTCGGACAGCTTTGTCAGGCAGATCATGCCGGTTAACCGGTGCGGTTGGGCTAGTGAGAGTGACGTCACTATATCTCGCGACTGCCTGGTAGAGGGGACACCACCTTCTGCACAACACTTTGAGGGGTTGTCCCCTCATCACCCTCCTATATCAATGAGCTCTGATTGGTTGGTACTTGCTCGTGACCCATTCCTGATTAGCTCTCTTCGTTTCGTTGTCTTTTTTTCCTAATTGTTTATTC
>JAOYFF010000099.1:590065-601643 GCA_025773925.1 Cryptomyrus ogoouensis | reverse complement strand
GGGGCCGGGGGGGGAGTGGGGGTGCAGGTGACGGGGGGGCGGGAGGGGGGGGGGGGAGGGGGGGGCGGTGCACCGCGATGGACATTTGGCAAAAAAAAGTGCCGCCTATAAATGAACGAGAAACAGGGACCCCTGGAGGAGTCGAGCGGCGGAAAATTTGCCAAGCTGAATATGATCCTCAGGGAAAGAATTCGGTTTTTGAACAGCATCCTCCGAAACGTCCGTCCGTCTCGGACGTGGCCTCCTGTTTCCTCCTGCCTCTCTTCGCCCACCTGGACAGACTGGCAGGCAAGGGGATCGACCTTGCCAGTCATCAGCTGGAGCGGGGAGGTGGGGGCGGGAGGCCAGGATGCGGAGGCGTCCGGCACGCCGGCTGAGTCCGGGCGGTCACCTGCCTGGAGCCTGCCCCAGGCTATCCGCCCCCACGCCCCATCTGAAATGCAGGCACGGGGACCGCAATTACCCAGAGCCACATGCTACATGCATGCGGCCGACTCCCCCCAGCCCCTGCTGGCCTGTCGGGGAGAATATCCTGTAAAGCTTCATGATGGATTCACCGGTGACCTCTGTGCTGAATGTATCACGCACACGGGGCAGCGGCATGTGTGACACAAATACATAATCACAAACTTACAGTGGGTGGGGACAGACAGAAGAAATCAAACTCAGAACTCAATCCGCAGAGCACTGACGTGGCCCAGATCTCTTGTATTATACATATTCACCATTTGGGGCCTCATTTGGCTGATTATGAAATAACGGAGGAGGCTCCTGCCTAGTTAAATAGATCGACATCCTGAACCTCGCTGGTGTGATCGCAGGAGGACCAGAGAAGTAATGTTCTTATGCGAGAAGCTTCACCTGAATCGCTCCAGTAAAACAGCAGTAAGAAAAACACAGGAAGTCTCTTTCTGGACAAACATGTCAGCTAACAGCTAATTATAAAGTCATGAAGCTCCATGTTGCTCCTCTGTGTTGGGGGGCAGGGCATGTATCCTGGGTCCTATCAGCACAGCACAGAAATTTCAGAAAGTTCCGGTTTCCATAGAGGCAGGCTGCCCAGACAGTAGTGCAGCGAATGTCCCCATGCAGCCTCGCCACGCAGTGTCACCTGGACTTTTCTAGATCACGTCCACGTCTGACGGCCTCCATGTCGAATCAGCCAGAATTCAGGGCCATGAGCGTCATGCGTCTCACAGCTCAGCTCTCGGTCTGGTACTTTCGCAGCTGGAATCGCATGGGACAGCGTTGGGGCATTTTTGCTCCATTTCGCTGTCCTTTAATATGATGTCACCGAAGCATCATTTATGTTTCTTTTTATTATTCATGATGGCAGTAGGAGCCACACAATGCGGCTCTGGAGCAAATTGACCATTCCACCGCTAATTCTGAAGTGTAACCCTGCCCCCGTTTCGGAATGTTAATGCCTCTCCGGACAGCAAAAGTGATTCCGAGAAGAAAGTGTGTCTGCAATTATCAGGCGGACAATTGGCCAGATTTTCCAAATGAACGCAATTTCAATAAATGTAGGGGGATGGTTTCGCGGCGCGCCTGTGAGTGAGAGGTCGCGGTCCCGCCGACTTTCTGAGGCTCCGGATTCAAAGCCCCCACCCTAAAGAGGAGTCTGATGCCACAGAGAGGGGTGGGCGTGCATGCGTGAGGTGAGTTACGGCCACGGTATTAAGTGAACTTTGAAGTAGGCGAGCGGAAGGCAGACAGCATCCCTTTTGTGACTCAGGAAGCGAGGCATTTGTTGACTGCCCCCCCCCCGCATTCCACCCAGATGATGGCCCCCATCCCCCTCCCCTGCCCCCAGCGCTGTCCACTTTTGTCAGCGCTGGGGTTTATTGAAATGTGACTCACTTGGTTTTAATGAGCTGCACTCTGAGGCTTGAAAGCGATTTCGGCAGGTGGTGGCGCAGCCCATGAGGGGGCGCTCATTCGCTCGCGTGGATACTGATGTCGCCCATCTGTTCAATAAGCCAGACGGACGTATGCGGAATCTCGACAAATACACCCAATTGCATGCAGTTTGTTGCATCTTTTACAAAGGACAAAAACCGCTAGCGAGCAAATCACTGCTAACAAATAGCTGTTCCAGTGCTAAATAGGAACAAACAAAACCAAACAAAAAGGAATATCATTATAAGCGCTTCATTACGATGACATTTTTCATTTTATCCGTCCTTTTTAAACTTCAAATGGAAACTGGTCCTCCTGTTTTCCCTTTAACGCCTGCTAATATTCGGCAAGTCCTCTGTTGCCATTGGTTACGATAAATGTGGGAGATGCCTGCTGACAGCTGATTGGTGTTTTGTGTCATGCAGATCCACCCCTGGTCAATCTGTCTGTGGAGCCCCAGCCAATCATGGAGGGGAACATGGTCAAATTCCACTGCTCCGCCAAGGCCAATCCCCCTGTCACCCAGTACAGGTGAGATCTCTCCTTCACACATGCTTCCCTCTCTTCTCTCAACACGGGCGGACGGACACACACGCACTGACACACGCGTGCACTAAATACGCGATTTCTGAATATCACACACGCTTCACCTCCCACACTCATCTGCTCTGTGAAAATATCGACAGCTTGTCAAATTTAACGCCTTCACTAAGTCTTTAGTAATGTTCCTGTACGTGGTCTGCCATTGGTGCACATTGATGGCGGGAACTTTGATGATGTCACCATAAATGTAAAGACCACCTCAGACTCTTAGATAAATTAAATAAATGAATTTCTCGACCTGGTACTGGGGAGTCCCCAGATAGTCCACGTGTTCACTCCCTCCTTGCTGGGGGTCCTCGAAGATTGGGTTGAAAAACACTGTTTTAGATGAAAAGGGATAGCAAGGGATACTCCAATCCATATCCTTCAGAGACACTCGTTTAGCGATTGCTTGTGCGTGCAAGAGCAAGTCTCCTCAGCACTTCCTGTTAGAGGATGGTCTTGCTCAAACTGGCAATCGCAGACTGATGCCCCCCCCCCGCCAGAAGGCAGTGCCGCCATCGCCTGTAATTATATCTCAATCACGCCCCAACACTCACGGCGCCTGGCACGCCACCCCCAGCCCCTTTCATTTCGCTGTGCCGCGGGGCGCCCCGGGAAGCCGCCTCTATTCCACTTGACAGGCACAGAACGGCGCGGTTTGTTCTGCCAGGGGCAATCCCCCCCCCCTCACCGACACCGACGTCCGTCACGACTGGGACAGAATGATGCGTATTAGCGAGCGAATCGGATTACGGGGCTGTTTACTATGAACGGCAGGTATTCCCTGCAGAGGTCAGACTCACCTGTTGCAGTTGTCAGTGGACCAGAACACTACAGGGCGACGTGAGGTGGCTTCCTGTGCAGACAGGATGTTGCACATTAGAAAATGGAGCCTCACCGTGAAACATATGAGTCATGGCTGGTTGTAAGTGCTGCTCCAAGATCCTGTTGATACGTGGGCAAAATACAATCAATCGAATACTTTTAAAACAGCGTTTTCAATTAAATAAAACTGTCACATATGCAAAGACTATATAATGATAATCATGTAACGATATTACTTCATTAATGTTTAAATCCTGATGTAAATGTATTTGATGTTTCCGGAATAGATAATGCCACAGATGTTTCCAAAACATTATTGTTACGTTCGTGCCGGGGGAGCAAGAGCAGAACACGACGAATCGGGTAAACGGGGTTTTATTTTGGGAAACACCAAAACACAGAGCTGAAACGCATACAGACGTCAATGACCAGACAGGGGTAAGACAGACATGGAAGTACTAAATACACAGAATCAATGAACAACAACTAGACACAGCTGAGAACACCGGGATTCCACACGAGGTAACAAGGGCTCGTCCAGTCCAGGAGGACTGGACGAGCAGTTCATGACAATTATGTGTTTATAACTGAATTAATATCTAGAATGCTTCAGATTTTAAAAGTTGTTAATGAATATCTAGGCAGGACTTTGACAAGAAATCGTAGACAACAGCTAGTATCAATGAAAAATTTTACTTGCATTTTTCTTGTGTAAGATTTTAACTATAAGCAGTAAAAGTAAAATTGTAAAATTGAAATAAATACTAAATGTTTAGTTTAAAACAGATTGATACAGCTGCGGAAAAAATTAGGAGACCACTCTATATTTTTAAACAAATCTGCATTTTTAAATCCTGGTTTAATCGTGGTTCTGCTGGCAGAAGGCTACACTGTGAGGCAGCCTGCTTCCAGGCTCGAAATCTTCTAAGACAGCAGTACATAAGAATAAGGTGAAGCAGGAGACACTGGGAACGACCCAGAAACCAGCCAGGTAAAGGGCAGAAGCGACTTTCTAATGCTAGAGATGAATGTCAACTTATCCAACAGTTTCTCATAAATTGTAGGATGACATCAAGTGAATTTCATAAAGAATGGGAAACATTAAGTGCAGGTGTGAGATGCATTGCTAGGACAGGTCGCATCAGGCTGCCAGAAGCAGGACTGAAGTCCCATAAAGCAACCAGACTGTAGTTTGCAATATATATATATGTGTGTGTGTGTGTGTGTATGCATATATATATATAAACCGCAGAGGATGCTATACACTATGCAGTACACCCCTCTAATAACGACAGGAATGGCGCAGTCCGCCCACAGTCACGTTTATGGCTGTGCACAATTTACACCAGCTCCGGACTCAGGATGACTGATACTCACCACCGCTGACGAAGTTCCTTCATCACATGGCTTTTAGAAGGACTCATTAAGGATTTTGGGCAAGGGGGGGGGATTGGTGTTTGGACAAACCCTCATCACCTTCCCTGTAATGGCTCCATCTCCAGCTTTTAATCAGCCACCTGGAACTTGCTGTCTTCTTTGGGGAAAATAAACCACGGGTCGAGACGGTGATGCCCGCCTACCCGAGAGCGCCATCGTCACGGGTGAAAAGCCCCCGTCCCCCCGCGCCCCGCACCTGGGCAATTCCGGAGCAGGCCGCAGCTGTGCCGTATTAGTATGCAAAGGGCCTAAATGAAGACTTCAGGCAGAGGAACGACAGGCTGACTAACGCGTGCCCAGGGAAGATGCAGACGGGGCTGCGATGCGCTCAGACGTTTGGTTAATTCCCCCTTTGTCTGCCGGAGATAAAATCCGTTTAGAGAAACACTTACTGATGCCGCCACTAAGCATATCCGCCGGGGGATGGCGGAGGAACCGCACCTGTGATCTGAATGTCTGCCCCTTGGCCTTGTCCTGCTTCTCTTCTCCGCTTTAAACGTTTCTGGGAAGTCACTTTATTTCTTTTGCCTGGATCCAGATTCCCGTCACACTGAGTGCCGTTTGCGACCTGACTCTTTACCTCTCTCTTAGAGGGATGGTGCATTTCCATGACCTCACCAACTCCATCTCCACACGATAACGGCTTATCATGGCGATCCGATAAGAATCTATCGTTTTTATTAAATTTGCTCTAATGATGCAGATCTGATTATCTGATTATTATTTTTCTCATTCCACTATTTGGCATTCCTTTCTCCAAATAAATACTTCATAAAGGGACCCTTTTCTGAGTTTTTTTATAAATAATAAATCGGACTTTGCGAGAAGTCATATGAATTATTTACAAAATAACTAGGACAAGAGAAAGCGGGCCTCTGACAGCCAATTGGGGGCCCAGGAGCTGGCATGACATCACTGCAGTCGTGCCTTGGGCGTCAGAGTGGGAAAGACGGATACAAAACTGGAGGATGTGGCGTTCGGTGACCTCGGCGACACGCCTGTCATCCGTGCTGTAAATTTAATCATGATGTTCATTGTGTGAGCAGGGGACTTCAATCTGCATTGTACCGCCGCCCGTAAATACACAGGTACGCTCGGGGGGGGGGGCATGCGGCACACTCTCATCGTAATTAAAGAGCAGGAGCAGGTGTCAGTGCGCACTCCTCTTACTTGGGACAACCTTAATGGTTAATCGCTAATAATTAAGAGCCTACAAGGAAGCCGTAAAGGTCACTGGTTTTTAATTAGCAGAGCGCAATTTATTACAATGATTAGCTTCTTGGTTTGCTGAAAGAAATATCATTTGTTTGTTAACAGAGGCTAAAAAGAACAGGCGGCGAGAGAGCAGGGGTGTAGCGTCCAGGCTAGCGTTAGCGTTAGCCTTGGTATTGGTGCTAGTATTAGCATTAGCGGCGCTACGTAAACACGGTACACATGGGCTGCTGGCAAACTGGTTACGATGATATACAGTGACTGTGTGGGTCCTAGAATGCCAAGGGACGCTCAGAATGCGATGCCAGCCCATCACAGGGCACTCGCACACTAGGGTGGTACAATCACCTGATACCCTGGGTGATCTGCAGAAGTATTTTGGTGCCAGCCTTTCAATGCTCCCCACATCAGGCCCAGCATGTAATTAGTTTACTCCACGTCAGTTTCGATGGAGATGTCGCTCCTCAGTGTCGTGGTAATTTCCCTCATGTCTGAGGACCGGCATGGGTAATTAACAGCAGATTGTGCAATATCAGTGGCGTCGCCAACGTGCTTCGTTACCTTGTGAAACGGAGCGAGTAACTCTCCAGTCTCCAGGCATGAAAGGTGCCGCTTTGTGCGGGGAACATCAGCTTAGAGGGCTGAAGCTATCTTCTCGAAGTCACGCCTGACACTTGTCACACTTTTTTCTGGCTCCCACCTGGAATCCCAGCCTCTACCAGGCTCTGGGACAGGTCCTCTGTGGCTGGGACATAGGACAGGACAGACGTCCAGCCCAAAGTAGCACAGAGCCACGGGACAGACGCTTCAACCAAAACCCAAAACAGCTTTATTAATGAGATTAACAGGAATCAGGGTAACAGAACCTGTAATTGTTCAAAAAGGAGGTGCCTAAGAGACCTAGGATGCAAGCAGAGGCCTTTATCTTTGAGCCATCCTGCTGACATGATGTTTCATCCAATTAATTTTAGCTGGAATTCTTTTGCTAGGCTGCCTGGAGACACGTGACTGGTTTCTGATTGCCATGGCAAAGGTATAATTCACCCAGCCCCTTACTCCCAAATCCTTAAGGGAGGTGGATAGCCTGAACAGCTACAGTGAGGCTGTCCGTGTGACTGAGCAGGAAGCACGTGACCAACTCAGCTGTCCTGCATGTGACATACGAGGAAAAGCCAAGTTGCAAAGTAATTAAGTGCTGCTTTGGTGCCGCCTTCTGAACATGTGGGTATATCGCTACCACCCGAAGCAGTGCTTGGTTTGGGGTAAAAACACATTACGATACATTTGTGTTAATTACCTTTCCAGGGATCAATTAGCATTGAGTTTGTTATTGCTGGAGTTCGTTACCCTGAATTGTCCCAGTGTGTTGATTGCACCACAAAGCACCTTCCCTGTCCTGTCATTTATTAGTGACAAACGGCCTTCATTTCAAAGTGGGCATTTTTCTTCTGAGATGCAGTCCCTCTATCTTGCCCCTGGAACAGTACTATTATCCACGGCTGCTGTGAGTGAGAGTTTCCGAGTGTGAACCCAGAACCTGGGGCTTGCTCTCAACCGCGTCTTGCATCACTCGCCTATGGCAATGTCACTAGATGTGAGGTCCATCCTGAAGGCTGCACTGAATGTTGACTTGAAACCAGAGGGTCTCCTAGGCTCGAGGTTGGGGAGGTACATTGCCAAAGGGTAGGGGAGGACCTAATCGTCATGGAACTAGGAATGTGCCCGGAAGGAAGGAGACTGGAGCCATATCCTTGAAGGGTTTAGTCAGAGCTGCCACGACCGATTTGCGGCTGTCAAGGCTTGTGTTAAATCTTGCATTGTGTGGGGCAATCCTGTTCCAAGCCCAAGCTCAGTAAATAAATGCTAATGATACTGATTAAAATGACTGTTAAGTACACAGGGGGGGGGGTAAATGAGATATTTGGAGAAGATTCCCATAGATATTAGGCTCTTGGATGAGGACCAGGTACTGAGAGGAGCTTTTCTGAAGATGGTCTTTCAGTCATGGCCATTCGATGTGCAGCAGTAGCTGGCGCCGTCCCAAAGTCGTGTCCTACAGGTTGCCCTTCAAAGGCCCCAGTGCCAGTGGATGGGGATGCTGGTAGCATCTACATGAACAGCAGGGCCCTGGACCAGCAGCGAGTTGGGCCCCTTGAATGACTGAGAAGAGAGGAAGTAGACGGGATTCTGCCAGACAAGTTTCAGCAGCATCAAGTGGTCAGTGGGTCCCTGAAGCAGGAGACTCTGGCTTGAAAAACTTTGCTCGACACAGTCGTCAACAAAACCTTTGCCGGACCAACTTGCATGTTGCCAAAGTTACAAATTTCCAAAAATATGGAAAAGAAACAGTATAAATTCTCTAAAACAGTGTTTCCCAGCCCAGTCCGTGGGGACCTATAGACAGTCTATATTGTTTCTCCCTCCCAGCTCCCTGCTAGTACCGGGAGCAGGGGAGGGAGCAAAAATGTGGACCGTCTGGGGGTTCCCGAGGATCGAATTGGGAAACACTGTTCTAAGACATCAAATAAGTGTAGTTAAATAGTACTGCAAGTGCAGGCATCAGCCCAAATTAAAATTATTAAAATGACTCTTTGGCCTCACTTAACGCAAACACAGACCCACACCATGGAGTTCAGCAGCCCACGTCACAGAACCACACCTGTTCCACATTTACGTCGGCAAAGGACCATCTCAGAGGGCTGGTTACTGAGAACTGCGGACGGGTTGATTTTCCACGAAAGTAAAACACTGTCACGTTGGCATAATTGTAACAAATTGTCTGCAGAGTGCAGGTTAACGCGGCAGCGTCAAGGGTGCATATTAAGCATATTTCCCAGCCGTAGGGCGATACTAATGATTATACAGCAAACAGGGCTTCAGCAGACGTCTCCCTACACCGCGCCTTCACTCACATCTAATCTCCCAGTGTGAACCGGACATATCGCAGTTGATGCTCTTTGTGTACTCAAAATCGCCCTTTTTTCCCGCTCACTGGGTCCTCACAGGGAATCCGTCTTTGTTGAGTTGATGATGAAGTCGTGCGTTCTGAAGAGTCTGAAGGCTGTGCGGTGAATGATTAATTTATAAGACACAGCTGAGCGCCTGCTGATCGAAAAGGGGAGCAGCAGCTGATGGGACGGTAGCCAAGTGGTCATGTGATGACCTCAATATCCTCCTTGGGGTAGTCCAGCTTCCTTAATGTCTGGAATCAGAAATCCGTAAATCCCAAGTGCTGTCTTTGCACAATCCGGGCGATGCTTATGCAATTCACTGCAAAGGGGTGGCCTTCAATCGCTGGAGATGTTGTGCATGACCCCCTACCTGATAAGGTCTTTCAGCATTCTTGATCTTTTTTTTTTTATCCATTCCCTAACCCCCCGCAGGTGGGCGAAAGGTGGCAGCATCGTGAAGGAGGTGTCCGGCGACGCCTACGAGGTTATGGTGGACCACTCCTTCTTCACGGAGCCGGTGTCCTGCGAGGTCACCAACACGCTGGGCAGCACGAATGTCAGCCGGAACGTAGACGTTTACTGTGAGTCGCTGACCATGACCATCGCTGGTTAGGGGGGTGGGATTGCTGACTTCCTTACATGAGAAACATAACTTGACCTGAGCTGCCATGTGTCCCTGAAAGTTGGACCCCATATAGCAGCAGAGCCACAGTCGCTGCAAGTGGACCAGGGTTCGGACGCAGTGTTCACCTGCGCGTGGACCGGCAACCCCTCCCTCACCATCGTCTGGATGAAACGTGGCTCTGGAGTGGTACGTACCTCAGCCCTCATCAGCAGGGGGCGATGTGTGTCACCCTGCTTGAACCCTCCCACTCAGGGCCACGAACCAATCAGAAATTTAGCAAATATGGTGATTTCTGCAGATGGGTGTCGATTTATCAGGAACCCTTAGATTTGTGCTAAGGATATGTTAACTACTGTCTTAAGAAAACAAAGCATTTAAACGTGAGTTAAAATCTTTTCATGGGATTATTGCTTTTGTTTTTCCGTGAGTCAGCTGTGGGTGACATCAAATCAATTGTGTGAAATCTTAGATACACTGAGGGGGTTTGTCTCTCCCTCCCCATGCCCAGTGTGTATGCATGTGTGTGTATGTTTTTAAACAGTGTGACTATGCTGGCTGATGTAGGGAACCCAGACAGGGAAGCTTATCATTTATGTTACATGTGTAATTATGGTATGATTTGCATACATTTGCATATACTTTATCAAGGCCATACACCAGGGGGTGGGGGAGGGGTTGGGGGGGGGGTGGACGTTTGCTCTTAGTGCCAGATTTACAGAACAAATTAGCATGTATTACATTCCATTATTGTATTATTACATTAGCATTCACCATGTCGCTTTGTGGTCACTTCTGTGGCGTCATTCTACACTGGGGATCTGGGTTCGAATGCTATTGTGGCATGTTGGCTGTGTGTGTGTGTGTGTTTGTATTAAGT
This sequence comes from Cryptomyrus ogoouensis, assembly GCA_025773925.1. Taxonomy (NCBI): domain Eukaryota; kingdom Metazoa; phylum Chordata; class Actinopteri; order Osteoglossiformes; family Mormyridae; genus Cryptomyrus; species Cryptomyrus ogoouensis. The sequence goes on along the minus strand of JAOYFF010000099.1, from coordinate 591,229 downwards.
TTACATTACACTGTGGGGGGACTTATGGTTAAGGTTTGGGCTGGGTAGGAGTTAAGGTCATTGTGTTGGGATTAGAGTTTTCCCCATAAAAAATGAATGGAGAGTCTCCACAAAGATATAATTACAAATGTCTGTGTGTGTGTGTGTGTGTGTGTTGATCTGAGGAAGTGTATGCTACTGAAGGATAGTTTAGTTTTAGGAAAAAGTGTCTCCAGTGAACTGAAACTGAAATAGACGCATTTTAATCAGCAGGAGTGAGGGAATGCATGTAATGCAACGTTGCGCGATATCTGTGCATGATGCGTCTGTCAAATATGAAAGGGGGGTCTCCTCTGTAGGGGGGCTTGTTCCACTGTGTGGCCGGACTGCAGAGCTGCACGGGGCGAGACTGATGCGGTGCAGGGGGTGTGCGGTGCCTGACGCTGAAAGACAGGTGACGTTTGTTACTCTTCCTGTCGTTATCGACTCGTGGCGCAGGTGCTGAGCAACGGCGACATGCTGACCCTGCGAGCCGTGCGTCAGGCGGATGCAGGGAAGTACGTGTGCCGCGCCGTGGTGCCCCGGGTGGGCATGGGCGAGAAGGAGGTCTCCCTCACCGTCAACGGTAAGCCTCCCGCCCCCCCATATGCTTGGCGTTTGGCCTGGGAGAGAGGGTGGCATCCTCATGGACAGCACAGAGCGGAGGCCTTCTAGACTTTTCCTGCACGTTTAGTCTACCGACTTATTACATAAATGCTCAACGTGACAAATATAGGTTACATGGTCCCTGGAAACCCTATTAGTTGGACAGAGTGGAACATGGTGGGCCGCAGCCCCCTGAGAGCGGGACAGGGAGACGCTGGCCTGCTGGAGCCCATTTGGCGGAGGGGCAGACTTTGCTCATCATGGTACGGCTCATCCCAGGTGCCGTTAAGCAGCCAAATAATTTTGACCTTCTCTGCTTCCCAAACACTCCCCAGGCAGAGGAGAGCTCTTGTCGGGGGGGGGGGGGATGCTGAAAGAGAGCAGGGGAGTTGGGGAAAGCAAGAGTAACAACAAAAATGCGGTTTGTCTCTCTTGGATGGACTTGCATATTAGGCACAGGAAATGCGTTTTAGCGCTGATTAAATCAGGAGGAAACGCGGCAGGCTGCAGGCAGTCTGCGACTGACTAATGAACGGGGGG
>JAOYFF010000099.1:563502-583245 GCA_025773925.1 Cryptomyrus ogoouensis | reverse complement strand
AAAGCTGCCGCTTTTCCTCGAGCCTCAGACTACGGCCGGGTGCGGCCCCCCCCCCCCCCCCGTCGGCCCCCCTACCCCCCCCCCCACCCCCCCCCCCCCCCGACTGCTTTCACGTCACCTCTCTCCTCCCCTAGATGGAGCGGGGGGAGTACCAGCAGGAGTCTGTGCTCAAGCAGCTGGAGGTGCTGCAAGAGGAGGACAAGGAGTACCAGCACATCAAGGTGGGTGCGAGGAGCAGGCAAGTGGGGGTGGGGCCTAGTGGGCGGGGCCTAGTGGGTGAGGCTTATGGGGCGGGGCCTAGTGGGCGGGGCCTACTGCACAGCCTGCATTCATTTTATAGTTACGCTTTATTCATACTGAGCAGACACTTTTGTCCGAAGCTTGGGTACAAAAGTAAGACCCTGAGTCTCCAGCAGTGTCGGCAAACTGGTACAGTGTGTACAGGAACAGGAACTTCAGTCTTATTGAGCGACAGAGATGTATCGTCTCTGTGAGATATGCTGCATTTCTTTCTGTTTTTATTGTGCTTTAATCCTAAAGGATATGCAACATAGAAAGCAGGGTCAGACAATTGGGAGATAGGAGTCTTGCTCAAGGACCCAACTAACAACTATTTTCCAACAATGCAACCTGCAACCTTCCGATCACAGACACAGTGTCCTAACCCAATCAGTCCCCATTTATACCGTATTCACTTAGCTAACAGGAAAGGTCCTGGACACTCAGCTCTGTCTGGGGTCCGTCAGACCCCCTTTACTCATCTTATAACTGGTATTTGACATCATAAGCTGGCTGTTTCCTACCATCCATCCATTTTCTGTAACCGCTTATCCTGTTCAGGGACACAGGGGGTCTGGAGCCATAAGGCACAAGGCAGGGAACAACCCAGGATAGGGCACCAACCTATCGTAGGGCACACACACACACCGCTCCCACACGCACGTAATTTTGTAACTCCCATCAGCCTCAGCATGTTTTTGGACTGTGGGGGGGAAATCAGAGTACCCAAAGAAAACTCGCGTGCAAACTCCACACACGGAACCCTGCAGAGCAGAGACTCGAACCCTGGTCCCAGAGATGTGAGGTGACAATACTGACCACTGCACCACCATGTCTCCCTAAGCTGGCCCCTTTATGCAACAAAATTTTGAAAAACCCTTAAGTGGTATAATTTGTTGCATAATTTCTGTAAAAAAAATAATAGCTGATTAGTCATTGTCCGGGGAAAATCCAGCGTGTATCTGCAGCAATCAAGAGAGCGTTTGATTGTGAGCCAGATTCGTTACTTACACTTTGTTATGGCCCCGGTTGCTGTTCTTATTTTCTAAACGCGCACCATCGCATTACCGGCAAGTAGAGCCCAGGCCGCTCAGAGTCGATCTACTCCGGCAAAAACGGATGATTTCACAATTAGGGGCATAATTGAGTTTCCCACTTGTGCTGATCGCCGACAATGAAAAAACACTTAAAATGAGGCAGGAAACAAGCGGGGAATTTCAAGCGCATTCTGATCGAGTGTCCGTGCCGTGGGTAAATGTTTGCGGCCTGGGGACGGCACTGGGCTGAACAGGCACTAGGGAGGCGTGTGATCGCGGAGTTTAACGTACAGGAACGTGAAGGGACTGTAGCTTAAATCCATACAGCGGCAGATTACAATTATCCTGAATATTAGGCTCATACGAATACTCTGTATTGTAATATGCAGTTTAAGCAGTTGTCGCTAAACTTCAAATGGTAAATGCTCACAGTAGAAAACATTTACGGTTAAATTTACATTTATATTTATTACCTGACATTTGGGTGCTGAGCAACAACTGAGCATGGTGGATAGTACCTGGAAAATACTGATTATCTTATTTGAATGCACCAGCAAAATGGCTTAAATGTTTATGACAGGCCTTCGAAAATAATTTTTCTTGATAATCGCAATTATCTGAATCATAGCAGTACTGGCAAAAAAAAAAATCTGTAAAACTTCAAAGCGGGCGATAAAATGGCACCGTGTCATCACATGGTAACACTGATGCTGATGCCATTGTTCGGTAGCTACAGTACATCTACTGACAGCTCGTATGAGTGTCTGTTGCGCGATATATTTGCTGATGTTCCCTGGATTTTGTCCTCGAAAGACAGCAAGTTATTTGTGCCTCAAAACAAATTCTCAGAATGGCAGGTCCTGCGAGGTGGGGGGGTCTGCGAGGTGGGGGGGTGGTTGAAACCTTCACGCTCTCACTTTGTCAGTACAAAGCCAAGCTGCACCTACAGCATCCTTATTTTGGGTTTTTTTTTGCTGCTGTCCTTCTAAGCTTGGCTTATCAACACACCTCCATCTTTTCCCTTGAAATCCACCCCCCCCCCACCCTTCACCCTGCCATCCCTGTCAGGTTAGCATAGTTACGTCACCTGCCGTTTTCAGAAACGCCACCCCCGGGATCTCTCCTCCCGGAATGACATTCGCTCATTGCAACCGCATCGACTTGCGAGTTTGGACAGAGACGTCAGCCTCCCTGACAGCGTGTCCTACATTTTCCTACAGAAAGAGCGGAGCGTGGGCAGCTAAATGGTTTTCCGCTCCCCCCGGAATACCAAACTCCGCCGAGGGTTTGTGCTTGCAGTCGAGGGGGAGTGCCGGGATAGGCGGCCGCTTCCCGGACACGGTCCCGGCAGCCGCGGCTCAGACCCCCCTCCCCGCTTAGTCGTGATACGCGCAGCATCCCTGCTCTTTGTCAGGCCGCCGTCGTCTCCACAGCTAATGCCGGAATGATGACAGTCATGGCAGAGCTGCTTTAGAAGGGAAGGCCGATTTCGGAGACTACAGAATGAGCGAGTCAATGTGCTCCCTGCATATGGAACATTCCCCCATAGACCTCCTTGTTTCTGTTCTGTCGGGTTTAACAGACTGTTCCCCATATAGGAAAGAGATACATACCTACATCCAAATAAGGGTTGCTGTGCTCCAGTGCCTGGGCCAGAAACCCCAGAGTGTATGGCTGGATGCATCCTATAGGGGGCGCTAGACAATCTGTGGACCCTCGTTACACACACAGGCCCACTCTAAGGGCCACAGAGTTGCTGTCTTATCACATACTTTTCAGCAGATCCACATGCTTTTGAACTGCGGGGGGGTAATCCACGGAGGACCCAGGGAGAACATTAACACTCCACAGGCACAGGGCTTAAGACTGAAACCCAGAGCCCCCTGGGGTATGAGGAGATGGCGCCCCCTCACAGATAATGACATTCTCCTCGTACACATGCTGTTGTTTTTCCAGTGCTGTGGATCACTGGGTAGCTCAACAGCCTCACATCTCCAGGGCTGCAGGTTCGATTCTCGCCCCCAGCTTTGTCTGAGTTTGATTTGAATGTTCTTCCCGTGTTTGTGTAGGTTTTCTCAGTTGTCTTGCTGTAGTCCAAAAATACTCAAGTAGGGGATTTGGCTCCTCTGAGTTGCCCGTGGTGTTTATTAGTTTGAGTCCTCGTGCCCTGTGATGGACTGGCATCCCATCCCATGTGTCCCTCACCAAAAGCTTCTTGGGCTTGTCTCCAGGCCAGCTGTGACCCAGTAGGCCTCCAGTGCCGTGACCTTCAGAACCGTGGCGACCTTCATGCCCCGTCCTCCCTCCAGCTTTCATCCGCCCGCGCTTTGATTTAATAACCAAATTGCTCACCCCGGGATCTGTCTCCACGCAGGACCCCACCAACGGCTACTACAGTGTCAACACATTCAAGGAGTGCCACTCCACGCCCACCATGACGCTGGGCAGCGGGAACGCCACCAAGACCCACAACCCGGGCAGCTCCACTCTGGGCAAGCAGCGAGTGCCCACCGGCATGTCCTTCACCAACATCTACTCCACGCTGGGCGCCGGCCCCAATCGCCTTTATGACTATGGACAGCGCTTCGTGCTGGGCGTAGGCAGCAGCTCAATCGAACTGTGCGAGCGCCAGCGCGGCTCCCTCAGCGACTCCGGCTCCTTCCTGGACACGCAGTGCGACAGCGGCATCAGCAGCTGCGGCCGGACGGACGGATACACGCCCTTCGACAAGGCCAGCAAGGCCTCAGCTTCCTCTTCCTCCCATTACTCGCAGGCCTCGTCGCAGAACTCCGAGCTCACGCGGCCCCTGCAGAAGCGCATGCAGACGCACGTCTAGCGGGGGCACGCCGTGGCCTCCCAGCCACTAGAGGGCCTCAGCGAGCGGCCAGGCGGGACTCTTTGTACATGTGGTGAGGTCGCCTCTGTTCCGATTGGGGGATTGCAGTTTCCGTGATCATTTTGGCCTTTTTAGCTGTCTAAACGATTTTGATGCACATGCTCCAGAGCGCATATATATCCTATAAAAACTGCTTTTTTTTGCCAAAGTAGATCGAGCTTAAGTGTACACCTCTTTACTAAGTAGATGCTACTTAGCAGTTTTACATCCTTCGGGGCAGAAGGTGAAGCTCCTTTTACCAGGGAAGGCGTTCCATTGCCTCAGTAGCCTCCACGTGTGTGTCGACCTCACCCAATCACCTACATCCGCCATTCGGCAAACGCCCTGGGCTGCTGTTACACAAAGGCAGGAGAGGGGAACCTGCAGGTGGAGGTGGAGCGGAAACGGATGGCCTGCCTCCTGCCCATCCTCCGAAGCACAAACAGAACCGCCATCCCGTCGCAGTGTCGTTCGCAGAAATGCGGCGAGACGGCCAGCCGACTCGGGGGGGCGGGGGGCTATGTCCGCCGTCCGTCTGCAGAGCTGCCGCGTACGGTGAACCAGGGGCCAAGGTTGCTCTGTTTTCCTGTGATCACTCTGATGTTTCTCGTCCTGTTTTATTCTTTATCGGACGCCGCATTATTGGTCTGTGGAGTGGACCATCACGGCACCACAGATCACAGGAATGCCCCCCCCCCCACCCGCCCTGCCAGGGTTGCTTTGAAAAAAGACTTCATGTGAAGCGCTCTCCGATCGCCTTCTGTGGAGTGAGGTTGCCTTGTTTACGTGTCTGGCGGCGGCATGTCACGTGTCGCCCCCTGGTGGCTTCTCCGTGTCGCATGGAGACTCCCTCCCATATTTGGCCATGCTGACGGAAGAGCTGCGGGGGTATCCATGGGCCGATCCGGCTGGTCATCACGAGGCAGTCCGCCACCCCCTTGTTTACACTGGAAGTCGGCTTACTGTGAATTTTTTTTTTTTAAATCACCCTTTCCTTCCGTACCTCTGCTTGCCTGTATGATATCTGATGGAGAACATCCGCCATCTCCATCGCTACACCGTGTGGCACTAAAAACAGACTGTGAATCTGTACCTCTGTGTCGCCTCCTAGTGGTCAAAGGTGACAGGGTTTATGGGAAACCTGGAGTTCACGCACTGAGTGAGCATCCTGCTGGACCCTATGCCATCCTGCTGGGAAACCAGGAGTGAGGAAAAGAAATTGCACAACTTACATAATCTGTCAGCAACTTTCAGTCTCAAAAAGCGGTGAGGAAAACCAGGATCGCTGCACATTCCCAGACATAAAGCCCACTGAGCCAGCCAACGGCTGCCGTCATTGGCCAGTTCCTCGAGGGCCCGCCCCCCTCAGCAGCTGTTATATAATCCAACATGGCTCCATCTGCTGGAGGGGCAGAAAGCTGCACCTGGCATTCCTCCAGGTCTCGTCCAGGTGATGAAAAAGCACGATGCTCTAATGTACTCCAGGGGAACTTCGCCTCCAGCCTCTGCATCCCTTAATTTCCCTGTTATCATTCAAACTGGAGGAAAACGTGCTCACGTCCGCCCCCTCTGGTCAGGGAGGGGATGATACGAGTAAATGAGTTTATCAGAATCCCCGCCATTTTGAAGCAGACCCTGGGTCGTCCGTTACCAGGGCCGGAAATATGCTCAAGACAGCCTCATCGAGCATGTGCACGTCGACTGAGTCAAACGCTAGCAGGTGTCCAGACAACAAGTGCCAAGTCATTCTATAGTTACACGCTCCCCTGGCTAAGGAGAGAAAGTGGACAGAGCCAGTTTCTAAGCTCTTACGCTAAACCAGCCACTCAGTGGTACTGGGTGTGTTGGGAGTCTGTGGGTTTAAATGGTCTAGAATCATCCAAAATGGGGCTTTGAGTAAAAGCTCCGTAGTTTTCATCTGCAGGAATTTTGTCCATCTTGGATTCAAGCTCGGCACTGTACTCTGAATAACCTCTGCTGCCATGTTTCAAATCAGAGGTCTAAAATTTAGCTGATGTACGGGTTTCCCTGCTCCACAAGGAGATTCCAGAGCAACAGTTTACTGACCACAGCTCAGCACTAGCCTGGACATGTGCTGTTGGCTAGGGACGCGACACTTAGCATGCGCGACCTAGCAGTTATATGTACAGGGTATTCGGTTCCTGATATTCCATGCTTGTGCTTTTGTTCTTTTATTCGTTTGTTTTTTCTTTCTTTTTTACTTTTTGTAAGGTTCATGCGGGAGGAGAGCTCGTTGTGGAGATATCATCCGTCAGTGTAAATTTCTCACTTCAAACCACCTGAACTCAGTGTAAGGCTCAGAACAGGCCTGCAGGGACATGTTCCGGAAGTTTCAACACTTCAGCACAAGACAATACTGGGCAAACTACTATTTTTATGCAGGACTGTACAAGAAACACTCATGCCATGTAAGGGATTACCCAAAGTTGTATTTTACTTGTGTTGGACTGTAACTCTATATTGCTTTTGCTCTGTGTATTTGACAAAGGGAAAAAAACTAAAGAAATGAAAAAGTCCTCTTTGTTTTTTGCTTCCTGCAGCAGCACCCATTTCCAAACACCAATTCCCAGCCAGTCCTTTTCTGGTTTGAATCCCCATCTGTTTGTTACCCAGTTCATGTGTCAGACACACTATGAGCAATTTAGACACACCAGGAAACCAAAACAGCCACACAAACATGGAGAGAACTTACCGACTCCGCACTCACAGACCCAAGCCTTGATGGGACTCGAACTAACAACCCTGTACAAACTATAATATAGGTATATGTGGAAACCCTTGAAAAATGTATTCTACTATAATACGGCTTATAAAATACACACGATCAATGAAACTTATACAGCCCTCCTGATTGATGTTGAGCACTTTTCCACGTGTGCTGCCTAATCGCCATTAGCTGCCCTGCGATCTGTAACATCCATTTAAAGCTGCAGGTCACGGGGTTTGAAAAACCGTCATGTATCGGATCAGCGCTGAAAATTTGCTTTTCGGCCTTGGCTAGATCTAGAAACAGCCCATAAAGTGATTAAGAGCTGACACAGATATGGTGGAGCGTTTTTAATGTTTTTTTTTTTTTTTTAAATAATGTTGATAAACAGGCATTTCTCAGAAGGATCCAGTCAGGATGCCAGCTGTCATTTCACACGACGAGCTACTTCACTGTTCTCTCATGTGCATCAATAACTTTTTAGTTTGGGATTAAACAAACGTAAGAATGTAAATGAAACCGCATAAACGCATTTGTGTTGTAGCGATTCTCCCAAAGGAATATTTGGAACAGGTTGCAAATTGCACGCTTTGATAGCTGGTGCTCAAGTTTCCATTTGATGAAGCACTGGATGGCACCAGAATGGATGCTGTGAGCAGGAGGCAGTACCATGGGCTGGTTTGCCGATAAAACTCTCCTTCTGCGGAACTGCGGCGCTGCTCGTGTGGGAGAACAAGCAGCTGATCCTGACATCAGGCCCTCCTGCAGCTCATCCACACCAATGGGACATTACAAACCACCATTTTGGGTGTTTACATTGTGAGGGGGCTTTGTCAGGATGTCAGCTAAACCATAGCACAGCGGAAGTGGGAAAAAAAGAAAAAAAGAATGACAGTTATGAGTTAAAATCCCAGAAAGCCTTGAACTAAGTCTTTGGAAAACCTTTAGCTATATATATATATATATATATATATATATATATATATATACAAAGTCTAAGTTAGTACAGATGGAGTTTCTGGCTCGTGGGAATCTTTTTTTGTTTTGAGGGCAGAAAGAAAAAGAATCAACTAGAGGAGGCAGGATCGAGTTGTCTGATTGGTCGCTCCCAATTCCTCCAGTTGCTTGGGCCCACCTCCTCTACAGTCTGATTGGTTATCTCTCTGAACCAATCATTTTCTTTCTGCCCTCAGAATATTTTTATGCAAGTAAAACTAAGCTTTGGCTGTGAGTGGAAAAACAGCATCATTGTCCTCTACAGTCATGTGATCCTGGATTGTTCATTCAAACCTATTAATTTTGTGCTTGTGTCCATAAAGCTGGTAATCCAGGTCCTAAATTGCTCCTGTTCTACCAATACAGCCTGACATTCTTATCCACATGTAATTTCCTTAATGATGCTTTCTTCTTAATTGGGTAACTTACATAATGAGCTCTCTATCAGTGTGTAAGGGACCAGAGTGGAAAATGGAGTATAGGCAGAGTGCTGCATTGTAATTTAAAGGCAAATGCTTTTTAAAGGACTAAATTAATTGGGTGGTGTTCACTACTGTATTACCTGGTTGGAAAAAAAAATCAATATCAAGCTGCTCCATGTTCTCTAAATTTACTTTTAAAAAACGTAAATGTTGTTGCCTCTGTGTAATTGCCGTAGAGATCCCTCATACACTGTCATTTGCTTAAAGACATCTGTGTCAAAGCAAAGCTTATTTAGGAAACATCTGTCCTTCAATTAAATTATGAATATTAATCCGCGCATCTTACTCGGAGGGAATGAAGGATTGCCGGGTTTCACGCACATTGGGACGAACCTTAAGGACTAGCTGCCTAACCGAGGCTGTTTGCCGGCCTTAAATCTCGTTTCTCAAGGCTACACTTTCACGTGATCGCAGTATAATTAACGGTGCGCTTTCTCTGAAGGAATTTGGCCGTGAAACACCACATCTTGGCGCTTTGAGACGCAAACTCAATCAAAAAAAATCCTTTCCAGTTAAAGCAAACACCCGTAGGCCTATATAATTCTTTTGTCAGACATACTGATTGTTCGCCATATTGACAAGCTGGAAGCATAGTATTTAAATTGATTGGTACAATAAGGGGAACGAAACTAGCCCCGTATTCTCATTTCCTCGCTCCACCTGGGAAACTTTGCTCGCCAGTAAATTAAAAGCGAAGACGCTGATTCATTCAGCATTTACTTATTCGGGGGGGGACGAGGACCTAAAGGCGTTGTTGTGGAGGACTTAGTGTTTCCTCTTTGTCACAAGAAACCTGCTGGATAAATCACTGGGAACGTCTTCAACAGGCCACGGAGCCAACCAATTCCTCCGTTTAAAACGGCACCCTAACTCACCGTGCAGGACAGATTGATTAATCAGACACCGCCCCCCCATTACGCTATTAATTACCCACCCAGTTCGACGGCAATTTAAGCAAGATGGAGGCTCGACGCCTATTGATTTCAAATGTAACAGCGGTGCTTTGTCATCTCCTACGAAACTAATATTTCTCATTATCAAGATTATTCTCATTGTTTTACAGGATGAGGAGTACTATAGCAAACTGATTGCATTCCGGCTGGTACATCGCGCAAATTGATCTGGGGGGGAAGGTATACGTATTTTCTAAAAGCGCATAATAACACAATGTCTTCAATGAAAATGGAAAACAAAATTCAATCAATACAGTTCTTAGAGAGAGGGGGAAATGATGTTTTTCCCCAAGGAAAGAGAAAGCATGGTAGATCTGGAACTTAATTACGCCTCCCTTTATGGTGAGCACTGTATCAACAAAGGTCTTGCTATTTTCATTCTAGGAAATTATAGGCTACCATGTTGCAGAAAGGGCTGCCATGCCGTAATCAGAGGGCTCTATTTAGTCGACAGATGCGGCTTCTTAACGAATCGCGAATAATTTACCGTTGGTGACGCTTCTTAGTATTTTGTAAATGTCGACACGCACCGAGCTCGACATCGACGTGGCGCGCAAAACACGTGTGTTTTAGCAGAGCAGAGTGTCCAAAAAAACTGCCTTTTTAAAATGCATCATTACCATTTATTATACGCATATCTATGCGGCACATTTATACTACCCATCGGAAGAACTACGCGGAATTTGTTCCCATGTATACACGGGGAAAAAAATGAAAATTGCCTCTTTAAATGGCGATCAATCTGGTATCTAAAAGAAAATAACAGGCTTTTAAAAGATATTGAAATCATGAAAATAGCTGGTATTTTGTGGAAGCGTCAGCGAAATTCCGCCGATAGAAGTTTTTAATTCCCAATTGAAATGACCTGTTGGCAATTATGCCCGCAATTATTTTTCGCCCTGAATATCACGCTGAATCTGGGCGCTTGGTGAGAGGCGACATTTTTTCATTGACTATTTTTTTTATTTGTTTGTTTTGATCGTGATTATGCTTTTAATGTGGTATAGGCAGTGTCACAGAGAAAAGGGGGTTAGATTTTAGCGTAGGGTAAGTCATACATTAGCGTAAAAAAATGAGGTTGAGTCCGTATTAATGTGACTGTTATGGGTCGTCCTCCAAGGTATCGCGCACACAACATTTAATCTCATCTTAAATCCTACGATCATCCTCTCTTAACACTCGAAGCACTTGACTTGAGTAATTATTTCGCTAATTGAGCTAATGGGGCGTCCTCAGCCGGAATGGAGCCGCAGAACCGCCTGCAAAATCAAGCCGGCTGCAAGTTATGTTTGGATATATATATATATATATATATAATATGTGTGTGTGTACAACTTTATACAGGCCCGTTCTTATATTAACTTTTCTCTTATAATTCAGTGTTGCTTTTTTTCTTTAATTAAATGGTTGGTCCCCTTATGGGTTAAATATGTAGAGCACGCAGCCTTTTACCGCTTATTTCAGAAAAAGCAAAAATGCATGGGGAAACAAAACGCACTGCATTGGGAACAAGTAGCGTAGGGTGTGCACTCATATTCCGGGCCGGAGAGGAAACATATTTTACATGATGGGCAATAACGCTCAGGTAACAGGCATAGCTACTAATAATGTCGTACGAATTGCAGTATGTAAGTCGTTATATTTGTTGAACCAAGGTGATTTCTGGGATTACATATACACGTCTGCCGGTCTGATGCCAAGCGAGGCGCGCAAGGTCGGGTGTCCCGCTGAAAGACGCTGCTGCGCCGAAGGCCTTTGTCCGCATGTCGGAGTCCGGCTGGGCCGCCCGCGGCTCAAACACGAACAGCAAGCGCTTATAAAAGCGCCTGAAACACGTGAGTTTCACCAGAGGCGAAGTGCGGGCAAGTCAGATCGAGTCTAAACATGCCTGGAATGAGATCTGAATTAGCTGCACCCACAGCTACTTTTACAGTAAATTTCCAGAGGCTCAAAACCCTTATAAATAACTAAATCGTTTGGAAGCAGTAACAAATAACTGAGCCCTGCATGTGTGTTCTAGTATCAATATTATCTTGCGGCAGAATGTAAAGGATTTAACAGGCGTTGAACACGCAATGTCGACTAGTACTGTGCCTGGTGTGTTAGCTAGAGCCACAGATTGCAAATTCAAGGCTTTCTTGGTAATTGCTATGCTTGAAGGCCTCTGCTGAAGTGACAAACAGCTTTACTTTCCATGTTGGTTGCCTGAAACTCTCGTAGAATGCACAAAATGTATGTTCTGAAGCTGAACCAGCTGTGAATAGTTAACATGAGGTTCAGGAGGTCAAGTAGGATGAGAATCAGGAGTTTAAGGTCTGACCTGGAACTTAGTCTATAGGCTGCTGATCATGGTCCAGCTCTTCATTCACCGTTGCACCAGCTGCACCTGCAGTGCACACCTGGGTCCGGGTTACCAGGGCAGGGGTACGTTGGGCCATACCGACATCACGTTGGCCGGCTGCCGGGCTTGGCCGAATGCAGGTGCAGATGTTACACCGCTGAGTTTGCCCTACATTCTTCCGGTGACACCTAGAGGCGGGAGGCTGCATGACGTCTGAATAAGGGGGGGCATGGAATCTACGGGTGTCTGGGTTCAGAGGAAAGGCGGTGTCATCGTAATAAAGCGTCACGCTAATTGCTGAGAGAACATTGTGGGTCAGCCGGAAGTTCATGCCACTAAAGGGGCCTGTCAGCCGAGCCAGGTGAGAGTAACATTAGCGTGGAGCTGCTCTAGTGACCCCAGCAAGTGCTTGGAAGGAGCGTGATGTCAAGCTCCGAGCAAGGAGAGGAGCACTATCCAGCTGGGGTCTCAAGCTGCTTCTTTTCGAAAGTCTTTGTCCTCGAGACTTTTTGCTCTGTGTCTGTCTGTAAACATATTGGTCTAAGAGAGGGAAATTCGAAGGATTAATGAAAGTGTCACCGGTAGCTGAAAATGGCTTGTAAGAGATGGGAAATGGAATCCTTAATGAACCTGTGTGGGAAAACATGGCAAGGGGGATGCTTTGGTGCGTCTTGGCGAGTGGAGTTATGAGACTGAGGTTTTGGGAGTTTGTTTTATTTAGGACAGTGCAGCACACCCTTCTGAGTGAAGTAATGTAAAATTACTGATTTGGCATAAAACACAGCCACCTTGCTTAACATCTGACCCAAAAGAAGTGCTGGTCCAGGATCTTAGGAACAGGTGTAATTAATGTTAATATCACCCGAGTTTCCCTTTGGATTTGTTTTACTTCGGTCGCCTCAGGTATTTACTGACACATTTCCTGTTTTTGATGGCACGTTTCCTGTCTGTCAGCTGCGTGTCCTTCATAATGGGTGTCTGTGGAAACGGTGCCCCGTCTGTGACATTAACTTGTGAATTGTTTACTCCGTAAACAAAAGCCGAAAAAAAAGCCACACCTGATTATTTAGCCGTCGAGTTAGTCGTTCTACGTGAAAGCGAGCCTGTCACGGTGTATTGCAGGTTTAGTCGTCCTGGCTGCGCATCATTAATTTCGGAGGTCATCGTGATTCACTGGATGCCCCTTCAGACTCTCCAAAGCTGGGGTTTCGACTTGTGCCCAGTGCCAGCACAAAATGACCTTTGACACAATTTGAACAGTGGTACCTGGATGGCGTTCTGGTGACGTCGCTGCTATTAGTCCCATTTACGTGGTGCCGCTGACATGTGCCCCATATCGGCTGCGTTTGTCCAGTTGTCCCTCGCTCGTGGGCTGGGTGCCCTGAATGGCCTTCGTACTCTATGACCTCGTCCTGGGGCAGCCGTTACGGAACATCGACAGATCTTACAGAAGCTAACCCAAGGGTAAGCTGACTCGTGTTAATGTTGGTACGAGTTTCCGTCAATACTGTTTCCGTTTTTAAAAATAATATAGCAGTGCTGGACTCGATGGAGTCAATAAAAGATAATTACGGAGGTCCGTGGGAATGCGGAGCAGTTTGCGCCTCCAGCTCACAGAAAGGGGTGTGGCTTTGGAGAGGAGATCATGTGACCTCTATGGTGGGTTCGCGCGTATTGGAGAGGCTGAGATGCCTTGGGATCGCTATAGCTCGCAGTCGGCGGCCCCTCGACCTTGAGGTGTTGCTGGGTGGGGCTCAGATGCCTCAAACAAACTCAGCTGGGCAGGATAGAAGAGCCCCCTCCCTCCCCCACAGAAAAGAAGACCTATCTCTCAGCACCAGACTCTGCGTGCTGTGTCACCATGTCTGACTGTCTGGCTAATACCACCGATGGTGAGATTAAGCAGCCCTTAAACCTATATGATCTTTCCTTAAAAAAAAAATGGTCCAGACTCCCTGCCAGCCCCCTGAAGGGCTTAAATATGGTCAAGATAACATCATTAATCAAAAAAAAAACCTATTAGGATGAAATATGTCAGTTTTTTTTTCCCAGAACACAGTCTGTGCCTCGTTACAGGCTAAGACCGGCATGCTTTAAGCACCTCTTTGTTTACGAAGCATCCGCTTAATCGCAGCCTTCGAGCGAGGGCCTTGTTATGAGCGTGACCTCCTGGAACAGCGTCACACGCCGGGGTTACTAAAAGATGTTTATTATCCAATTTCTGCTGGCTCCCTTTGACCCGCCGTGTTCCGTCGCCATTAGGGAGCTCCATCCAGACAGTTTCTCGAAATCGTCGTGATGGCACCCGAGTGAATCAGCTGTTAATTACAGGGGACGCACTCTCTCTCTCTTCTCACTGCCGGAGGTTGGGTTGCTCCTTACGGCCCCTACTGCCGGCTGACCCAGCCATTGGTGGGTGTGCTGCGTTGGTGTCCTCCCATGATGCACTGCTGTGGGACTGTACCCCTCCCCCAATCCAGTCCTCCACCCTAGCCCTCCATCAGTCTCGTTCCTCCACCCAAAATCTTTGCCTGTTATGGCCTGGCCCCCGCAGACCTCTCCATCTGTATAGTATCTTCAGACCCCCTCTGTCCCTATTGCTGGGTCCCCTCATTGCCTCCCTCTCTCGCCGTCTGTCTCGGGCCTCTAATGATGTCATCCCTCTTGTAATGGTACAGTACATCTCGCCTTTTAATTCCCTTTCCCCCCCCCCCCCCCCATTCTATTTGGAAGTGAGCGATGGTATTCGCATACAGCTATAGTTCTCCTATAAGTTGGGGCAAAAAGGCAGCAGCGATTTGCTGCATGGCAAGATAAGAATGAAATAATACTGGGGGACCGTCAAAGGGAATGGGGCGAGGGCTGAGCAAGCCCCCAGGGCTTCTGCAGCAGCCCCCAGCTCTAGGGGTATACAAAGCGTGAGGGTGGGGGCATGATGAAGGCTTAAGGGTTCCTGGGAGAGCAGCCATCAAGTTATTGACACGCAGAGAGGTGAGAAGTCAGTGGGGTGCATCTCCGCCTGCGTAAGCCCTCCTCCTGGACCTCTCGCCCCGCCTGGGACACTCTCTGCAGAACTAGCTGTCGATTGGAGAGTGCAGACCCTCAGGGCAGGTTACAGCAGCTCCTCCCAGTCACTGCCGTTAGCCAGACCATCTCCAGATGGTTTATGTAAGTCTGACTGGCGCTGAAACTCGGACTTGTATCAATGTTCTTCCACTTAGCCTCAGGATCAGAAGTCACGTAAAGAAATATCACTCTGCTGTTTTTTTTTTTTTTTTTTTTTTTTTTTAATTTGTGAAATGGTGTCTTTTTCCTGTGAAAAGTGCAGTCCTGGTCCACCAGGAAGGACCTGAAACGTAGATGCCGGACCACCTGAAAAGGCCAGACCCTTCCCAGGGCGTTGGACAGCAGACGCTTCGGCCAAGACCTCGCCTGTCACTCCCCGGTCAATAGAATGACACCAGAGCCATTACGAGCAGGAGGTCTATGGAACAAAGGGGCCCTGACAGCTCTGCAGCTTGAAAAAAAAATAATTTGCCCGTCATCTAAGGCCAGGTTATTCACAAAGACAAAGCTTTCACTGAGCAAGCCAGTATGAATATATGAAAGACTATAACTTCTCCTCAAAAGAATGTTTGAGAAACCCATTTGGAATAAGAAATTGTATTTAAATTCTCTAGGAGTCTATATTAGCCTTTAGACCCGTAAAATGCGCAAGATTGGTAAGAAGCAGTGAAATTACTTGTATTCTTATGCTCTTTTGTAATTAGTTTTTTTTCAGGCGTGTGATCAGATATTGAATCTGCTGCGTTTTTGAAATGATTGTCTAAACTCCGGCGAGTTCCTTTTAATGAGGCTCTGCCGCTTGAAGGTTATATTTTTTACGGAGGCGGAAGACTCCCCTTGATCTGAGAGATGAAAGGGGATCTCCGTGTCGCGGGCGGAGGACGGGCCAGCAGGTGGCGCTACACATAAGGAAATCGAGCCATCAATAGAGAGGCGTCCGCTAGTGTCAGAAGGACTGTGCTGTTGTAACACTGAGTAAGGTTCCCAGATCCGGATTTATTTAGTCATTTGGTAACTATGAAAAACACAAGGTTAGTTATTTTATTTGGAGTAACGAAGCTGGGATGGAATATTGTGCCACTATCTCGTATGTTTCTCGTGTTTTTTTTAGCTTAGCGTGTCAGCTGAGATTGGAGGGTTTCTAACAAGGAAAAAATAACATCTCATTGGACTGCTGAAAATTGCAGAGTTCTTGCATTTATCTCGGTTTCAGCTGAGGTCCGTAATTATCCACTCATGCCGAATGTCACCATTCAAATCCTATGTGCTTTGGCGAGCGAGGTCGCTTAGCTCCCCCTATTGGCATATTTGTGCTATTGTAGGGAGTTACTGCTACAGTGCTCCAAGATTGAAATACAGGGCTGTAAAAACACAAAGCAACTAATGGTGACTTCGGAGGCAGCACATTCATACAGTTTTATTACGGGGCTGTGAAAAGGTGAAGATTAAATTAGAATTTCCCTGCACGCGGCTCTCTTTTGCGCCGTTTTCCTGACCAGGGTAATGTTTGCCTCTGGCTGTGTAACAGTGAATGGGTTTTAGTATATACATCCATTAAGCCTATAAGTCGAAGTGTGTTTTTTACACACATTTTTATGTCGCTGTTTTGTTTTGTTGCTGAAGCACCTTGAGAGAATCTGTTAAAGGCAGAACAGCAGCCCCCTGACCTTTGACCCCACGCCTTAACCTGTGACCTCATGCTCCCAGTTCTATATGATGCTTTCATATTGAAGTCAAAGGATAATTATCCAATTATCCAGCAAATAATGCCATATAGTTACTCAGCCCAAATCTGTCCTGTGAAAATCCCTCTGCCCCTCTGTAACCTGCTGTGTGATTTGTCTGTATGTATATTTACGCCCCCTGTCCCTATAGCCATGTGGAAATTGCATGCCCCTGCGCTGCTTTTTCTGGAGGAGGGGTGCAGGAGGACGGGGTGAAAAGGTCACTCGTGGAAGTTTTACTTGTACAAAAATGTTGAGGGCACAGTGAAAAATGATTGGTTCAGTGAGATAACCAATCAGATTATAAAGGTGGGTCCAATCAACTAGAGGAGGCGGGACCAACCAATCAGATGCCATGGTCCCACCTCCTCAAGTTACTTGAACCCACCTCCTCTACAATCTGATTGGTTCAGAGAGTTAACCAATAATTTTTCGTTGTGTCCTCAGCACATTCTTGTGTAAGTAAAACTCCCACGGGTGAATCAATCTCAGTGAATTAGTTTCCCCCCGAGTTCTGATCTGTTTATTTGACTTCCCAGTTTTTTCCCCCACATAGCTGATCTGTGAGATCAGGGGCTGCATGGGCGGCCGAGGTGATTGACTGTCGCTAAGTGGAGGCACTTGTGATCCCAGCAGGGTTGCAGACTCTCACGCATCTGGCGTGACACTCGCGCTTTCAGACTATCATGCTCACGCAAATCTTACAGCAAATCTATATTTTCCCATTATACACCTAAAATTAGCTACATCAAAAGCATTGGGGTAGTTTGCAAACCCTACAGACTATTTACAAGGTAATGAAACTTCTACACACATGTAAATGCGTGTGCAGACTTGTCTCGAATTGAAAATCTCACTCCAGCAGAGCTGACCAAAGTTGGCAGCCCTGTCTCAGAATAGAGAATGTTCCGGAAGCTCCTGGTGAACTAGCCTCCTGTTTTCTAGTTCTGTGCGCTAACGTGTACCTGAGCATGCCAAGAAGGGTTTTTTTTTAGCAGCTGAGTATAAAAATGTGGAAACATTCCCCCAGCCTTGAGAGAAAATGGAAAATGCAGAATGGGAGGGGTACCCCACCAATGGAAGGTCAAGCACAGACATAGGCAGCAACAATATGTGGGTAAATTTCCTGTATTGGCAGCGAAATTCCCAGTTAATTCAGTTTTGACAAAATCCTAATCTGCATGTCACCTCTAGTGAGAGGAAAAACAGAAAACGTGTTTGAAATGAGCTTAGGAGCAAAGTCTCACCTCACAACCTGACGTGTGTCCCTCAAACAAACCAGCGCAGTAATTAACCTAAATAATATTTCTTCTTGATCTTCAATGATTTCATTGTTCAAGGGCTTAGAACAATTATGGAATTAATTTAAATTGTATTCTTAAGTTCTGAATAATAATTACTCATCTATTTAAGTGACTCACGCTTAATAATTTATTTTTAAGCTCCACACGCAAACAGTGCCGTTCCCTTTATCTTTTTATTGCTGTAAAACTTCCCGAACACTGTGCTTTAGACTGACAGAAGGCATTTATTTAGGTCAATCCAATCTGTCTTCGTATAACACACTCCTAGCACAGTTGCCCAAAGCACTTTAGCAAATTTATTGCATGGCCAGCGTTTGGATCCCGTGGGGGAATCTTCGTTGCGTCGTAATGACGTTGGTTCTACAGCAGGTGCATTGGCAACCGATACTAGGCCTTGAACCTGCAGCCATGGCTGACCCTGGCTCTGCGTGTCTGATCAGAGTCAGACATACACCTGAACAGAGCCTGTTTCATCGAGGGAACAGCCAGGCAGAGGGCACAGGACAGACTGTCCCAGATCTGTCTGTGTGGCGGCGTCTACAGCTGCTGAGATGGGTAGGTCCTGCCCCCGTAGCATCCAGGTGGGGGGCGGGGCATGTTTTTAGGAGCACAGTCATTACCGAAGCCTGAAGAGTCCAGCCCTGCAGAAATACTTTGGCAAGTGCTCATTACTGTGTAAATAAGTAAATAAATTTACCAGTGCCACCTCAGCATCGAATCAGGAAGTGACATGGCTGTGTGTGTGTGTGTGTGTGTGTGTGTCTGTCTGCATGTGCACGTGGGGATGGATGATCAAGCCTGTCAGCGGCTGGGCTGCCGATTCGACCCGATCCATACAGCGTGGCGCCAAGCGGCGGGAGCGAGATTCCCGGGCTGTGTAATTAAAAGCAGGGTGGCGTTACGGAGCTGTCAGGCCGCCTCCACCGCGGCTCGACGACACAGCACAGCAGGTAATTAACGGCACGGGCTCGGCACCCGAGCCGCACCGGGTGGTGGGCTCGTGGCTGAATCGGGTGCCTGCTGCACCCCCCACCTGACGGCGGCCCGAACGGTAGCGACGTTTCCAATACGGTTACTGTTCCTTAGCTGTCGTGTTTGGCTCCGGCGTGGGAAGGTTTGAGCTGCTGATGGGAGAAAATGTGAAGGGATGGAGAGCAGAAGGAGCGAGTGGGGCGTAGTGGGGGGGGGGGGGGGACAAAAACAGCAGGAGGAGGGGCGTCGCGGGGTCGGTGTGTGTGTCTGTCTGTGTGTGTGTGTGTGTATCTCTGTGTGTGTGTCTGTCTGTGTCTGTGTGTGTGTCTGTGTGTGTGTGTATCTGTGTGTGTGTATCTCTGTGTGTCAAGAGAGTGGCATACTGTCAGCGTCCAATCAGGCTGTGCCGTGCGGATGATTGACATGTGAGACCCGGCCGCTCCAATTTGCTTATTTAAGCAAGTTCAAGAGAACACATTTGCAGAAAATGAATAACAAATGTACAAACTGCAGTTATTGTTCATCAGTGTCTTGCATTATTCCTGCAGAGAGAGCCGCCGCAGACGCTCGCTGGCCAGTGACCGCTGGGGAAGCTGAAAAACAGAACTCTGCTTTTTTTATTATGCTGTTTTAAAGCTAATATATGATAAATTGATTATGTGTAGTGAAAATAAACAGGTCAGTATCCAAAGCAGCACCATGGCAACGACATCAAGAAAGCCAGGCCTCAGGGTGACCCCGAAGGGGCGTGGCGTACCCCTGCGGGGGAGAGGCCCGGGGCCCCTCATTGGCTGCTGCTTCCAAACCAGGCTAATGAGCAGGGATGATTAGTTTGCTCTCTGTATCTCAGATTCCCCTCCCCCCCCCCATTACACCACGCCCGATGAGAGGCCCTCACACCCGTCGTGTGTTTCAGTCATCGCGCTGTATGATGGACGGCTTCGTTAGTTTCAGTCATCGCGCTGTATGATGGACGGCTTCGTTAG
>JAOYFF010000099.1:508748-551488 GCA_025773925.1 Cryptomyrus ogoouensis | reverse complement strand
CTGTCTGTCTGTCTCTCTGTTCGCCTGTTGGTCTCCCTGTCTGTCTGTCTCTCTGTTTGCCTGTCGGTCTCCCTGTCTGTCTGTCTCTCTGTTCGCCTGTCGGTCTCCCTGTCTGTCTGTCTCTCTGTTTGCCTGTCGGTCTCCCTGTCAGTCTGTCTGTCTGTCTCTCTGTTCGCCTGTTGGTCTCCCTGTCTGTCTGTCTCTCTGTTTGCCTGTCGGTCTCCCTGTCAGTCTGTCTGTCTGTCTCTCTGTTTGCCTGTCGGTCTCCCTGTCTGTCTGTCTCTCTGTTCGCCTGTCGGTTTTCCTGGGTGTCCCCCTGCCCTGCGTCCCCTTTCTCCTGGGATAGGCTCTCCCGGCTCTCTGTGACCCTGCACAGGATCAGCAGTCAGACAAGCATAACTGCTGCCGCCTGGTGACAGGCGTTCAGGGCAGGGTCCCTGCATTTCATTAAGTATCCACCTATTTACCTCCTTTCTGTTGTTGTCGTTTTTGTTTTCCTGTTCGTTACGCTGAAGCGTTTGCTCTTAAAATAACACAAAGACGTGTTAAGAGCGCAGAGGCATGTCTGTCACCCGCTTCCTCTGTTCCTGATAAACTCACCCATTTTTCACCTGTTGAGCAACCCATAATTATAGAGGAAGCTGACAGGCTTTGAGGTCGGCTCTGAAATGGGCGCTTCCTGTACGGCCTGATTCCTGTAAATCCGAGCCGGAGGTCTGCACTCTTTCATACCCTATGTCCGCAATACACCCTCGTCTTGGTCCGCTGAACATGTCAGGGACTTGCAAAAAGTAAATCCGGGCTCGTTTTAAAATGCTCTCATTAACAACAGTATTTAATCGTTTGATCACAATGCGGGTCCCCTTCAGAATTCCCAATTCAAACCTTCTTAAGGCCAGTTTGATGCCACTCTGCATGGCATGTAAACAGACCATCCCCAGAAGCGTGTCCGCAACTCAGGGGGATGTGGTGTTTCTGGGACAGCAGGGCGAGGGGACGAGGCAGGAATGTGGCCGGTCCACCTGGTGCAGGCCGAAACCACACGTAAGCAGAGTTTCTGCCCTGGATTTGGAGCTCACCCAGAAGTACCACATTGGCTCACAGCGGACTCCAGATGCATTTGCATTCCGTGGCCCTGTTGCAAAACTCACGCACCGATGCAGTCACCGCAGACACGCCTTGCCACTTGTACACAATACCCTCTGACCCCTAGATTAACTAAAAAAAAACTTTCCAAAATAGAAGCCGGTTCAAGTTTTGCAACCTTTAACTGCCGGTATTAATAATCATAATAATGATTATTATTACTCCTGAGTTCCATGCATACTCACTTATGTTTGCATAATTGCTGAACAAATCATTAGAATTCATTAGTTTCTCAAGCTCATAGGCATATTTTTTTCTGTGTGTAGGTCAGCTGGGGCGGTGTGGAGCCTCTCTTAGCCCGGAACGTTGTGGGTTCAAACCCTGTAGCTGGCAGCGACATGATATGCTCTTGACCCAGGCCATGATCCCAGCTGCTCCAGCTGGTGAATCATGATTTCTGTATTTCAGTCATACAGCACAAAAGAGTTTGATAGATAAGTCAGTGTTTTTCGGGTAATCAGGACGTATTTGCTAATATGGACATTGTCAGTAATCTGTACAGGAACCAAGTTAGGCTACTCTGAAAGAAACAAAACTTTCTATTCACTAATGACTCAAGAAGTTTGGTGATTTTAAAATTATTATTGTTTTTAGATATTATTATTGTTTGTTTGCTGCTGTTTGTTATTGGTGTTTAGTGTTGTTTGATGTTGTCTTTTGTTTTCTGTTGTTTACTATTAGTGTTTGTTGTTATTGTTGTTATTAATCTGGTCTTTTACAGGGAATGTCTATAGGCAGGACTACCCAAACAATTGTCTTCTCCACCTCACTGAACCAATTAAACCGGGGGTGTCAAACTTCAGTCCTGGGGGGTGTTCCACGAAGCAGGATTAAGGGAAAGTCTGACTTATTTCAAGAAGTCTGGCTCATTTAATTTGGAATTCTGTTCCATCAATGTGTCTTAAATGAATCCCTGCTGAGCTACCATGGTAACTTAGGTGAGTGAACAAGTCTGCTCTGGACCAGGTTAACTGTCTCGCTTAGTTTAGCATTGTCTCAAAGAACAACGTGTGGGAACAGTGTCCCAAAAGATCGTTCCGTCGGACAAAATTCTGCACTCTCACTACTCATGTCATGTAATAAATATAATAAAGGCTATAAAAATCACATCTCAGCATTTAAATTAATTCCAAAATAATTGAAATAAAAACATATCCATATTACAAAGGTCAAACATGAAATGCAATGACGTAACTTACACATTTAGTCTGCAATTCATTGCCAAGCCATCTACCTGGCTGTATTTATGGTCACAGTATTGCCTTTTTTAACCGGTACATCTTTGTACTTTTCATATGGCTCCATCAGCAGCGTTTGTTCTGCTGCGGAAAGAAACACCGCTCTCGTTTTACAGGCTTTCCGAATCATTTGATCGATCTATCGTTCATCCATTCATTTGGTCTTCTTAAATATCTCGGGTGTGCACACTAAGTGAGACTATGCAAGTCTGTCTTGTATGAGCCTTGATTAAATAAAGCTGAACTGCGTTAGTGGAACGACATGAGGCTAAGTTTAGAAATGGTGCTAGTTTGAGTCTGACTTTTTCAGGAAAGTCTGGCTTTCTTTAGCCACTTTCATGGAATACTCCCCTGGAGGGCCGGAGCCCTGTACATTTTGGGGTTTCCAATGCTCTGGCTGCTCTGCCCCTGCACTGGCTGCTCTGCCCCTGCACTGGCTGCTCTGCCTCTGCACTGGCTGCTCTGCCCCTGCACTGGCTGCTCTGCCACTGCACTGGCTGCTCTGCCAATGCTCTGGCTGCTCTGCCCCTGCACTGGCTGCTCTGCCAATGCTCTGGCTGCTCTGCCCCTGCACTGGCTGCTCTGCCAATGCTCTGGCTGTTCTGCCCCTGCACTGGCTGCTCTGTTCTGGCACTGGTAGAATTATACCCACTGTCAAGACAGTTGAGCAAGTTGATATGAGCAGTCAGTGCAGAAGCAGATATTTGGAAATTGAATAAAATGAAAATGAATAATACCTTATTTTTCAGAGAGCAGATTCTGACAGCTCGCCTTATCAGCTGAGTCACTGTCAGGACAATGGGCCCTTTGTAGCAACAGGCTTGTTTCGTCAGGCTTTCCGAGTCATACGTCATGTCATAGGAGGAGCAGACCTGGAAATTGGAGATGAGGCAGCATTGAGCTCTGAGGTGTCCCCCCCCCCGACCCTCCATCAGTCCCCAGGCGCTGTATTTCTGTTGGTCTCCCGCCTACCACCCATCAGTTTCAGTTCCTCCAGTTTGATTTTCATGGGTGTTTACCGGTGGTGTGGCCCTGCTGAAAGCTGATTGGCCCCTAGATTGCTGCTCCCCTGTCACTCACCCATTCAGACATATCATTGGCTATCATTGGCCCCTCTTGTGCCCTACACCTTTAAAAAAAAACCTAGAATTCCCCTTGGATGTTTACTACCACTCAAACCATTTGTCTGGTACCGCTTACTAGGCACAAACAGTCGCTGCATTAGGGGGGGGCAGGGGTGTCCCAGAAAAAACAAACCTGCTCCCTGGTGGGAGGGCAAGTCTAGTATTAAACTGGACCTCTGGTCATGTGATTGGTGAGGGGAGCTGTCAGTCTGGATGGATGCCACATAGAACAGCAGAGACCTGCATCCTGGCCTGTTCACACATCAATCTGACAAATTGCCTGCTAGGTCTGGTGTTTATAAATAAAATATATTCCGTTTGGTGCTGATGCTTTCATTAGTGCTTTTTATAGGCCATTAAACCTAAGTGTCACTCTTTCCCACGTATTGAGAAATGAGTGATAATTATCTGTGGCGATTAGTCATCCTGGCCTGGTGCTCATCCGTCAGCTACCAGGACTCGACATGCTGTGCGGTGGACCCCCTTATCTCCAGGACGCCCCCGAGCGAGGACCCCTGCGTGGCTTTTTAGGCAGTCGTGCCGATGCCAGAGTCAGACTCGTAATCTGCCTTTGTTTCATTCACTTGTCACCCTATTCTATCACTTTGTTGTCTCTAAGCGGGTTCCCCTCAGAGGAAACACGACCATTCTCAAAGTGGACCAGGCTTCCGCTAGGAGTCAGCTGAGTCAATCGACTTGTTTTCCTAGAAGATGAAGAGGAGAGGGGGGTTTCGAAAAGCATCAAAGAAGTGATGCAGATGCAGAGTGTTCTGCTTCCTGCGATCGGGTCAGAAAATCAGCATGGATCACTGCCAAACCAGGCCGCTGGTTAGGGCCTGGCCCCTGGGTCGACCCCGCCCACTCCTTCAGGGAGGGGGGTGCTATCTGTTCTCCAGCCCCTGACCCCCACCTCACCTCACATCCTGCATTTGTCATGGGGAACCTTTTGACAGACGTCTTTATGTCAAACTTTAAACCTTAAACCTGTGAGGAGTAGCAATTTAAAGTCTGTCAGAGTGGGATTTATTGCAGGGTTTTTAAAATACTTTCTCAGAACAATTGGCTGACACACAGTCCCTCGAATCACCCTGAGCTCTTCCTTGTCACGTTAACCTGCTTTCTTGGTGTTTACCTTCAAGCCTTGATCGTGCAGAAACGCTTGTGGAAAGTTTCCGTTGCTGTGAGAAGTGACTGGTGCTTTTTCCAAGTCACCCCCATGGGGTCGTAGTGCTTTTGCGCTGATGAATCATTTTAGCCAGAGAGACATAACTCGTCTGTAGCGCTGCGTGAGAGCATCGCCTGTAAGTTCACCTCATGCCCTGAAGCAGAAGGTTGTCTGCACCTTTAAATAAGTCGAGCAGAGCCAGTTAATGTGTTTGTTCTGCATGCATACTACCACAGCCTTAATGCAGTTTGGTTCCGTCCACCAATCAAGACCATGTGTGGTTTGTATAGCAACTGCTTTCATTAATGACGCTTTATTTTTTAGGGAAATTCTCTTTCCGTCTACCCTATCTTTCTCTCCATGACCCACCTGTAGGTGAGAGTAAGCTTGGCAGCGAAGGGCAGCCACCTGCAGTCACACTCATGGAGCTGGGGGTTTTGCGTCTTGCTGAAGGACCCACGGACATGGTCATTCTGCCTAGATGGGTCTCGAACCTGTGACCTTCTGTTCACAGGCACAGAAGCTGAGCCACACGTTGAATCCACCATTTCCAAATCACTACAAATTCTTCCCTGGGGGCATCTTGGGTAATGTTCCTGCAGACACACAGTGTGGGATTTAGCAGGAATTTGCACGCTACACCTGGGCCAGATCGCGCCGGTAAGGAGCATGCGAGCGAATCTCACGTTAAGATGCTTCTGTGAAATGTGCCAGTTTACAGGGCCTCTCCTTGTTTTGTTGAAAAGCGAGCGGCTTTGTGCGGGTGAGGCGTGTGCCAATGTGTTCTCATGGCGGCGTCCGCCCTCCTGACCGTACCCAGAACGCTGCCATGTATCACGCGACTAGAACGGCAGGTACCCATTCTTCATCCCCCGAGTTCGCTCTAGGGGCAACACATGCGTGTGTTTATTTCGACGGAGTACATGATTGAAGGTTTTCCGTGGCGTGCCGATTTTTATTTATTTATTTTTTTTTGGTGTGTGGTTTTGTCAGCAGGTGTGGAGGCTGTATGCTATAATTCGTTTTTTACCGTGGGGAAAACGAACCTGGATCTTGCCCTGCCAGTGAAGCCGTGCCTGTAGAAATCTTACGGGCCCTGTAGCATGTCTGCTGATTTCCGGAGGGCTTGTTTGCTGACAGCTATGCTGATTTGCCTAACGTTTGCCTGTTGGTTTGTTTTCTTTGTCGGAGCCTCTCCCTGCTCCCCTCCTTGAAGTTCCTGGTCCTCACCATCAGAGCCATGCCAGCCTGTTACGTTCCTGGTTGCACTTCTTGTGCCCAAATACAAAGGCGATTATGGACCACAAGTGACTTTACCCACCTGATGTGTGGGTCAGTTAGTTAGGCCACTGTGTTTGTAATCAGAAGGTTGCTGGTTTGAATCCCACTCTTGGCAAAGTAATCACAGTCCTTAGAGGATGC
Source organism: Cryptomyrus ogoouensis (assembly GCA_025773925.1). Classification (NCBI taxonomy): domain Eukaryota; kingdom Metazoa; phylum Chordata; class Actinopteri; order Osteoglossiformes; family Mormyridae; genus Cryptomyrus; species Cryptomyrus ogoouensis. Next base: position 545,393 of record JAOYFF010000099.1, on the reverse strand, counting down.
CCCCCCCCCTTTGCACTCACCTGTGTATGTGAGAAGCAGCAATCCAATGCACATGTATTTATGCAGATGGAAAATGAAGTTTTACTTGATTTTTCAGATCCTCTATTAACTCAGAAACCGTGAACGTCGGATCCCACCCGTCACACTGGTTCGCTCCCTCAATAACCCATCGGCCCCTCTGCTCACACCCCATGTCACTTTTTCTCACCACAGTGAGGTTAAATGACCAGTATGACAATCCCACATCAATATTCTGAAGCTCTGATCTGATTTACTATCCACAACGAAGGAGTACCAGTCCTATTGATGGCCAAATGAAGCTTCATGAACCACTTGCTGTATTTTCTGACTCCACTAGATGGTGCTCTCTGTTCAATAAAAGCCTCAAAGCATGCATCAAAGCAAGCCAAGAGCACCATCTGGTGGGGTCTGAAAAATACAGCAAATGGTTCATAAAGCTTCATTTGGCCATCACTATCCAATTCTGAATGTTTGAAGAACTCCCATCATTTATAAAAGTAATATATTTAAGAAAAATCTTTTACTGAGTATTGAGAAAAACTGGATGTAGGTTTGACCAGCTTGAGACAGCTTTATATGAATCAAAAATATACTTTATTTTTTAAAAAGTTCTTTACATGTTTCCAACATGAAATGCAGCCTTGAGGCAGCTTACAGTCTGTGCTGCCACCTCTGTAGCTGCGATTTTCTATTCTGGGGAAACTTTTCATAGGCAGGAGACGCGGAAATGTGTGTGTTTCTGTCACCATCCTGGAAATGAAGTCTTTGGAAAGAACAAACGAGAGTGTCTGCATCCCAGCTCTACAAACCCTCTCCTAAGTAACTGTATATTGGCATGGTTCAGAGTAAATAAATGCCACAAAACCAAAATCTCATGTTAAAAAAATCAAAATGTAATGTAAGTACCTTGTAAACAAACCCTGCATGGGGAATAGGGCGCTTGTCTGATCCCCTGTCTCTAGGGCGACTCCCTGCTGTTCCATTTTTACCCAAAGAAAGAATAAAGACTAAAAATAAACACATCTTTGGTGATTTATCCGAGTGGATGAGACGCACGTGAGCGTGACATTGGAGCCAACGGCGGCAGAGTCTCGGGAATTAATTACAAACAGAGCCGCAGGAGGCTTTCCAGCCGGAAAGTAGCAGGGTGCGGCGTGTGCGTGAAATCGCCCACCGTTCCACGTTCGCCACGGCTGAGTCGCCCTGCATCTGTCTGCCGGCACAGCGGGAAGCAGCTCCATTAGCATCGCCGCTACAGCTTAGCAACACTTGAGGAGAGCACATTTTTACGAGGGTGTTTGGCTGCCCTGCTCGGTTCACCGGAGGGGTTTAATGTCTGTCTGAGGCCAGCATGCTGTCCAGAATGGTCTCAGTGTTGGACTGGGGGGGGGGGGGCCTGGCCCCAGCCTGCCACGCCCATGTCCAGGACAGGATGTGGAAGTGGTGCTAGAGGGCTCTGCGCCTGGCTGTAGATGTCCTGAGGGGATAGACCGGGAGGTCCGGCAGTCGCTGCTGTGTCCGGCAGCGCCCCCCGGTGGCTGATGTCCTCCTGTACCCAACAGGCCAGTCTCTCTGCCGCCTCGACCTCCTGGGTAGTGGGGATGGAGTTCTTCCTGGGCCGGCCTTTGGGCTTAGTGGGAGCTGCATGGCCACCTTTAAGCACCTGCGCACACAAGTACAGCGGCAGCGATGTCAGAAACGAGGGCCGGGGTCAGTCACCGCATGTCCCGCCCACTGGGGTCTGCAACTTCTTACCCTAAGTTTATACGGAATGTAAAACGCACAATTTCCTGTCACCCCACAAAAAAGGTAGACGGGATCTGATCCTGTAAAACAGGGTGACGACATCCTAACCACTGCAATCCCCTTCTGAAATATATGATAATCCACAAAGAGCCCCCCCCCCACCCCCACCAATCCTCATGACTCAGCAAATTCCCCAGCGACACTCCTGAGTCCCAAAAGCCCCACCCTTACCATTTTCTTCCACTTCATGCGCCGGTTCTGGTACCAGGTCTTCACCTGCAGCTGCGTCAGCCCCAGGGACTGGGCCACGTCCAGCCTGCGGGGGTGGGGGGGGGGGGGACATTGTGAATCCAGATAAATAAAATATCATCAAGGCAAAGCTACCCTATAAATTATATTTTAATACACTGATTTTATTTTATAGTTCAGCTTAAAGCTATACCTCACAGCTAGATACGCTGGGTCTGAAGAAATGCTATTATATTTTTTGATTAAATAAATTAATGAAAAACAAAAGCATGTGACATATTTATGAGTCCCTAAATCCTGCTGTCAGTTTGAATCCTTGTATAATTTTTTCCATACTGGAAAATGATGACCAAACGTAATTACACAATTTAAGGAGAGACTCAAGTAGCTATTATTACTAAGAAAACATCTTTCGTTATCAGACAAAATGCTGGAATTTTTTTTTAAACCAATCGGCAGCAGTTTTTAGGTCATCCGATCTCCGTCACGGTGTCAGTGCAGCTGATGGGTGGTGTAAACATACTCTTTTGTGATTATGGGCTGTGAGCCCTGGCTGTATCCAGCTCTCCTGCTCCCCGTCTCTCGTTTATTTGGCCAGGCGAAGCCTCGCAGACAGATGTTCTGTCTGTGCTGCACGGAAACAATCACTTACGCCTGAAATTACCAAACTATCTGACAGTTTCACGCAGGGTGCGGGGGGCGGGGGGGGATTTTAATTCCCGTTCACTTTCTGGCCCGGAAGCGGAACACTTTGTGCATGAAAAGGCTTAGCGCCGTGGCGACTAACTCCCCCCCACTGCATGACTTCCAGGCTGACCCCCAGCTGAAGACGAGAAGTGACTCCGTGTTGTGAGCAGATCTCCTTTCAGGCAGGGCCCTGCTCCTCGTTCAGTGTTTACGCTGCTTGGAATGTTCTAGCACTGACTCCATTAAGGTCAGGCTCGGGTTACAATTAAAGTCAAAATGGCCGACACTTAAAAGAGACGGCTTAAGTACCTCCTGTCACACTCTCAACAGGCAGAAGGAAGGGATCCCACATTACCGGAGGGATTTAGGTAGTTAAAAAGAATAGAATAAGGGGTGACTTGGTGGCTCAGTGGGTTGTGAGTTTGAATCCCACTGTGCTATGTGTTGAGTCTGCGTGTTCTCTGTGTATCATTCAGGTTTCTCCAGCCCCCCCCCATGGTTCAAAGACATGTAGTTAGGCTACTTAAGGTCACTGAACTGTGTGACTATGTGTGAGCCCTGCGATAGACTGGAATTCCATCTAGGATGTCCCCAAAGTAGTGTCCTACACCCTGGTATAGGCTCCAGGCCCCCCCCTGACACCCAGCTAGAGGATGGCTCACCTGTCAGGCGTGGACAGGTACTTCTGCCTCTGGAACTTCCTCTCCAAGCCCACAAGCTGCCCCTCGGAGAAGATGGTGCGACAACGGCGTGGCTTCCTGCCTCGGGGGGCGTCATGCTCCGATCCCAGTCTGCCCCTGAGCCCACCAGATGGCTTACCGGGACATGGCAGGAGCGGGCAGTCTCCGTGGAGCAAGGGGACACAGGATGTTTCAGACAGCAGGGGGGCAATTCGTGGGGAGGCGGAGGTGGAGTCTGAGAAGTGGTACAGGGGCGCCATCCGCTGGACACCTAGTGTGGGGGCGCTCGGTGCTTTGCTCGCCTGGCAAATACCTGAAAAAACGTGGAGCTTGGAATCAGCCCAGCTGCATCCATCAACACCACACGGCTGCTCAACACATCCTTCAGATATTTCTAGCTATAAAACGTTTCTTATTTTTATACATTATTCAAGATAAAATTAGTATATTTTAACGGCACAAAGAATAGGGGAGATGCTTGAGGAAGATAAAACTAGCGTAATTCTCGCCGTGTGGCAAGAAATTCCCATGAAGACCGAGTGCGCTAACACTTCAGTGCCGTTTCCTCGCTACGTTAGCACCGCGTCTCTAGGGGATCCTGTCATTTGTAAATGACAGATGCCATTTCCAACTACTGAACAAAAAACAAATGATGGCGTAGAAATGGAATTGCAGCTACGTGTGTTTCTTCAAGCACGTCTGCATTTGCTAGTCAGAGTAAATAGCAGTGCAGACTCACACCGTGGGGCTTTTTCAGCCCGATACCCTTGAAAGTACAGTATGTGCGAGTGTATCACTCCCTAACCAGATCACACACTTACGAGCAGATCTGGCCGCACCTTCAAAAGTTTACTGGAAAAGCAATTTCAAAGTTGCCTATTAAGAAAATTGAGAAATATAAGCAAATATAATAAAACAAAAACAATGTACAGAAAATTTGTAATGATTACTTGTTTGTTTACATTAAAGCCAATTTATAGAAGGGGGTTTTCAAAGAGATTAAATAGGAATGCAGGTGCTATATCTGACACCGAAAGCAGGTGTTAAATGTATCGGAAGTTGTTCGTCCGCGTTTGCCTGTAGGCCTATCAGTGGTCGCCAACCGTCCAATAACTCAACAGGTCAATTTTCAAGACATCCTCAGCCAACTAGCTGAACGGTGAATGATCAGACCATCACCTTCACACTTATTCATTTTGTAAAAGTGGCTCTCACTGCAAAACAGTTTTGGGACTACAGTTCAATACAGTAATCGTCCATGATCGACAAACAACAAAGAATAATTTTCAGTAGGAGGTTGGGGACAGCAGAGGAAGTGTGATTTGGGATAACACCAGATCCTGGCCTTTACAAAAGGCTTTCAACAAACAGGGGGTGCAGGTCCTGATTTCGGATACATACGGGTCACAATAATAACACACTGCATGTACAAACGACAAAGGCTTTAGCAATTTACTGTGAAGTACACACAAAATATGCCATTCAAGCATATTCCTTATCCGTCATCAAACCAATTTTGCATAGGTGTAATTACCATAATAGTTCTGTAATTACCTCCAAATCATAGTTGCTTGATAATTATAACAATAAACCAGTCCATACAATCGTCCTCATAGCAGGCAATCAACCTGCGGCTATCAGTAGGTGTGTAAAAGGGAATTGCGCTAGTTTAATATGGGTTTTCTGTACTGTCATATAATAATATTAAATTCTGTGTGTATAAATATATATTTATATTGTATATGTATGTATATATATATATATATATATATAGAGAGAGAGAGAGAGAGAGAGAGATAGATATACATGCATATACAATATAAATATATATATATATATATGCGTGTGTGTGTGTGTGTGTGTGTGTGTATATATATATATATATATATATAAAGTTCTATAAAAGTTCGTTTTAAATAATTCGGGCTTCACACCAGCGAGCCTGTGACACTCGCTATTCCATTTAAGCGCGTTACTATCAACGTTTCTTTTTCACTCATTTCGAGCACCGTGTGTCCGAACGGAGTTTTATAAATGTTAACACTTTTGTAAATTGTGCATATAGGCTTATGTTTAAAGAGGTCCCTGCTGGCACTCGCTATACTTCAGCGTGGCAGGGAGACCCACACCGGACTTCGCTGGCCAAAGCCGAACTTGGTTCTGGGTTTATGATTACGGGTCGGGAAATAATATTGTCTTCAGGAAGAAAGACGCCTTTTCACCCGCAGGTAGTACCCTGACATTCTAATCTACCTCGACCATCATTCAAAAACAACGCGTCATCTGTACCAGAATGACATTAATAAATGGGGAATTGCTCGTTCATATGCTCGCTATAGCCTCCCAATAACGGGCGCCTAACTGAACTCAGTAAAATTCCCCGTTTGCTTTTTTCAAGATTTTTCTGTATTTATACTGAGGACCTGTCATGTATTTGCTTCAAGTTACAGTGAAAAAGTACACAATGCACGCTAATATATCTGAAATTTTTAAATCCAAATCGGAAACGTGATATTACAAGTAACCTGATACCACATTTTCTGGTTTAATTGTGAGTTAGCAAACCCCTTTTCGGCATATGGTGATAACGAGGCGATAATACGAAAAACTGTCCGAATGGGGAGCATTTCGTATTATTAGCGTTAAGTCTACAATTCTGCTAAATATATTAGGCTAATTCATTAAACATCCGAAGATGGTAATGCATGTGCATCCCGCTTACCTGGGTGGAAGCTCTGCGCAGAACGATGAAACTCAGGTTTTAGTCGCACGATGAAATATTGTCCCAGGGAGCCGAAGGACTGTTTCTCCAAGTTTTTGCGAGTCTCGTCCGAAAGGATTTCGTCTATCATGAAAGTCTTGTAGCGATGCCTGGGTACTCCGACTGACACGGGGGGAGAGAGCGATGACTCCGTTTGGCACTGCATGGTCACCGGTGGAGCGCAAGCAGCGAGCGGCCGTGACACAGTTACATCGAGTCGCCTTTACTTTCAGCTTATTATTTCCAGACGAAATTCATTTGGCTCAGTGCTGAACTGCCCTGACACTCTTCGACTACCCATATGTCAGTGATCCGTTGCGTGTTCGTAAATAGTCTATTATACCCGCATTGTCATCTCTCTCTCCCTCCCTCTCTCTCTCTCCCTCTCTCTCTCTCTCTCTCTCTCTCTCCCCTTAGCGTTTTTTGCAGATCATAAATTTCAAAAGTTTCAAAAGTTAACGATATAAATGCCATAGCTTAACCTTATTTCCCTTAATAAATAACAATGTTAATCACAGTCATGTCAATAAAGCAACTTCGGTTGTCATTTTTATATTTAGAAGATACATTAAGGTGATTAAATTGGTTTCACCGGGTCTATAAGAATTGCTGTTTTTTTCCCTTACATTTTATGTATCGAGTATCGTCTTTTTCGCTGTGTTTGTTGGCGCCTTCAGCAGCGCTGCCACTTTCTGTGTGATTTATGGGGCTTCTTTATAAGTCTGTTTGCGCGTTTGTCATGTAAATCCGTCGTACTCGTTAAACTTAACATAGTCACGCAGTTTTGTATTCCAAGACGTTTTAGTGTTAATTTACCATAGCGTTACTTTATTAGGCTATTTAGACATGAAGAGAGATATTTCATTTTATGAGATTTCATTTCCATTCTTGTTTCTTAGTAGTTTTGCCCTTTCTTTAATGATTTTTTAATTATTATTATTATCATTATTGAATTTTAGGCCACATTCGTGCTGGAGCTCCTCATGATTCTCAAAAGCTTAAGATAAAACGCATTTCTAAGGACCATCCATTCTGCGTTTTATTAAAAGCATGGCCACAATGTTTCTAAATAAGTTCAAAAAATGTTTTCTTGTGGTATTTATGTTCATGTTTATGCATTTGTCCATCTGAAACGCATTGGCAGAGTGGAATTAACTTCAAAGCCTCCTCTGCCAATTGGTACCAGCGCCGAGAGTAAACATGACGTGAAAGGCCAAGGGCGGCTGGGACTGCGGTCGCTGTAAAACGCTCAGGATGGCGGGGAGTCACCGGTGCTGAGGGACAGTTTGCAAAATCAACCTTTAAAAGCATTGCTTTTAGTTCCTTGATTATTTACAAACAAGCATATTATGTTAAATTGAAAATTTTGAATTGTGTTAGATATGTTTTTGCGTCACGCAAAATTTCAGCAGCCCAGTAAAAACGTGTAGGCCTACTTCCGAAAGGACCGATGGCCTTCTAATATCTTGGATATGATGTGAAGAATCAGCGCAGTTTGCTTAAGGAAAACGCAATGGTTGTGTGAGGGGTCCCCCGGAGAGCAGCACCTGGTTCGGGCGGGGAGCAGGGCGCAGCTGGCAGCCGTGCATGGGCGCAGCGTGGATGGAGACATGACGGAGCACGCCGATGATGGCAGTGCGCAAAAATGTTAATGTCACAACTCAATCAACTCCATTAACTGCACCGTGTCCTGTAAATATCCTCCAACAGACTTTTAATTAAGTTATAGTGGTCTCCGTTGAGAGCTGGGCTTATAAATTATACACCAGTGCCTTAATATAGGGTGCCGTACAGATCAATGTGGTATCAGTGCAAGGCCGCAAATTATAAACTAATGAAATCCGTGTAAGGTCCTGGCGGAGACCCACGCAAGGATCAACACCCTGTCTCGGGCAAATCGTCTTTAACAACACACTGTGCAATTCCCTTTATTTGAACTTGAGCTAAAAAAAAAAATTTTTTAAAACACAGCGTCACCTAACACGAGCTGCAGATGCAGACTAAGCATTCAACGAAGCGTTTTCTTTCAGCCATTACATTACCCGGAGAAAGCATACTAGATGCATTTTGATTATTTAGTCTGCCAAAAATAATGCATAACGTTAAGTGACCTGTCAGTCAAGACCACGCGCAGTCAGCTGACCGTCGCGCAACCGGTGTACGGCACCAGGTCAGAAGTTATGGAATCATAAAATGTGTATTTAGTATGAGGACAAAATGGTGATGACTTTTCGAAACGGAGAAAAGAGGGAGCATTTAACAAAATGTATGTTTAGAACAAATTATGTTTGTTTTATTTTAAATGTTTTTCGCACTACATTTGTAGTCTTTCTGAGCGTTTCCGCTTTCATTTTCAGACGCTTTACGACAGTTCGTGTCGGAAGTCGGCCAGGATGCCGGCGTACTTAGGAACAGCAGCGTGGCTGCTCAGAGCACGACTTGGGCGCGGGCTGACGGCTTTTTCCGCATTTCCGTGGCTCTCCGTTGGCCAGACACGTCCTTTCCAAACGGGCGCATGGTGCTTGCCTTCAGTCAGCCTAGTACCGGCAAAAACAGCGACGCCCAGGCCGTCTGCTTTGGAGAACTCCTTGACCATCCGTATGAACATGACAGCTTCGTCAGCCGTCTTGTCTGAAGACATGACCCAGAGGCTGGTGTGGGTCGATCTGGAGGTAGTGGCCGGGTCTGCAGTCCTAGATCGGCAGCCTAGTCGTGACGGGGCGCCGTGGGCCTTGCTGCCTTGGGCCAGCCGGTTTGCATCCATCCATCTATGCATTTATTTATTTGCCTTCATCTAGCTTATCCATTCATTCATCTATGTAACAGTTTAATCGTAGTTTGAGAGAACTATCTTCATTTTTACTGCTGAGGCAGAACGAAACGCCAGACGATCGTCTTCCTGTTCTGCAGGAAAAAAAAAAAAAAGCCAAAAAGTAGAAGCGTTACTCAGCTTTATTTTCTCTTTATTTGCCACGTCGCTGATTTAGCAGCCCTAGATATGCTTGCCGCTGGTTTATTTGCACGCACGTCCTGCTGTAACCCGGTCGCGATGGCGGCAGAACTTGGCGTCTTATCGCGCATCTGTACACTTTACCTATGCGTTAATACGCTTTATTTTTCCTTCCTTCACTTAAGTAAATCAAGCCTTCTTATCAGCACGTAAGGCAATTTGATTATTATATTTCGTCTGGTGTCAATGTTACTTTTTAATAATGTGTGGCTGAGTTAGTCGCCTTACGTTTTATGCACTGGCTATACCATCAATAACATATTTAAGATTAAGATGAACTTTATTGATTCCAGTTGGAAATTCTTGATTCTTTGTCTTGTGTTGAAATACCGTCCGCAAGTGTAGTGGCAGTCCGCCATATTCGGAGTATAATAGGGTATCAGCGTATGATAGAGTTGTTTTTTTCTGTAGATGACTGGCTTGGACATTGAAAAGGACAAAATCATCGAAATGGCCTGCATCATTACCGACTCAGACCTGAACGTTTTGGCTGAGGTGATAATCGCGAGGCTCCCCTCATGGTCGTCGTTACCAGTTTTTGTTGGTGGATTTTATTTTTTAATATCTGTTGTTCGCTGTATCTTTTGACAGGGTCCCAATTTAATCATCAACCAGTCAGGCGAACTCCTGGACAGCATGTCTGACTGGTGTAAGGAGCACCACGGGAAGGTAAACCCACACACCGTGTAGCTCCAGTGTTAGGGAAGTTACTCACAAACGTAACTCATTACAAACAGAGGTGGAGAGTTCAGGTCCAGAAAGTACAAATCCAGACCAAGGATTTGTTTCAATCAACCAATTGAGTATAAAGAGTCCAGGTACTCAACTAACTAACGGATTATTTTGTGAGTAAGCTCCCTAACACTGTCCCTCCTGAAGTGTAATAACCTCAGATGATGTTTACACTGGGTTGCAGTCTGACTTTGGGCTCGTCATCTTTTCCAGTCGGGATTGACGCAGGCTGTGAGGGACAGTAAGATATCCCTGCAGCAGGCGGAGTACGAGTTCCTGTCCTTCGTCCGGCAGCACACCCCGCCTGGCCACTGTCCGCTAGCAGGTGAGAAGACGCCCACGCATGTGACCACCTGTGCTATCACATGATTGGCTCATTAGTGTTGCTCAAGACAGCTGTTCATGTTGGTGAGCCCTGTTTGACGAAGCATGTCATTCCTGCAAAATCATCGTTCTGAGGACGCAGCAGTGCTGGGCAGGATGTCATAGCTTCAGATATCCTTACATGAGTGTATTATGCATAGGCGGTCTGTACATGTGAAGTTTTTATGCTAGCCTTTGTAACAAAGGCTTGTGCGTGGCACCTGCCCGCAGTAGCCGTGTCCGAACTCAGGGGCTGCATCCTTCGGTCGGCGTAGGCTGAGTCCTTCGAAGGTCCGTGCAGTGAATCTTGAGAAGTTGGGCTGCGAAGGATCCATCAGGAGCATCCTTTGCGGCCCAGCAAGATGGGTGGGGCAGCCGCTGAATGTGCTGAAGCATTCAGTCTTTGAATGCAAGCTTAGAAGGATGCTGCCCTTGAATTTGGACACAGCTGGTGCCTTATTGCACCTCACCATGTCTGGTTCTGCTCTTCCCCAGGAAACTCGGTGCATGCTGATAAGAAGTTCCTAGATAAATACATGCCCCAGTTCATGCACCACCTGCACTATCGCATCATCGACGTGAGCACCGTCAAGGAGCTGTGCAGGTAGGGGACACTGGCCAGCCTCTCAGGCTAATAGAGTACATAGACAACTGCTCTCTTTTTAGATGCTAATGAAACCTTTAGCGTGATGCTAAAGGAACTTTTGAAACTACCAAAAAATGTTTTTATTCCTTAGCTTTTCAGGAGGCTCTAAAAAGTATTAGTATGTACATTCTGTCTTTTAATGTGACAATGTCTACGTCTTGTGACTGGCTGGTTCACACTGTTCACATAAAGGGGAGTGAATTGGATTCAAGGCAGGCAGTGAAGTTCGGGCACAATGATTCCTGCCTGAATGCTTTCCAGGTTCACTGCGTTTTGGCACCTATTTGCGCTGATTTGGCAGCTGTCTGGTTAAAAAATTATAATTGCATTAAATAAAGTAAAATGCAATGAATATGTATTTTAACATGCAGGCCAATTTTCACAGTTTCATGTCCTTTTATTAGTTTAGATTTATTATTTTAAAATGCACAGCATGTTTCCAGCACCAGGTCTTGTGCACGTTCCAGGACCTGTGCCTAACCTCCCTGCTCTCGTATGCCCTTCACATTCCAGCACATTCTGATTTACAAATTAAGCACTCAGGGCCTCCCCAGTAGGTAGAGGGCCTGGGTCTGCTTTTGGGCTGCTGTGACGCTGCGTCAGCCATGGTCGGTGTGACCCGTCTCTCTCCTGTCTCTTCTTTAGACGCTGGTTTCCCATCGAGTACAAGCTGGCTCCTCAGAAAAAGGCCTCACACAGGTTTTTGATTTTAACTTTGGATAAATGTCTTTATAGAAAACTGATGCAGAAGCAGCATCGCATGACCGTGCACTTGAGATCCATTCCTTTGTCCAGCCTAGTGATTAAGTTCCTCTGCTGGGACCTGACACCCCTCAGAACATAGTGGTGTGTGCAGCAGTTTAAATGGGCATCTACTTAGCCTTTAATATCTGAGAAAGTGCCTGTTTTGTCTCTCTGACACCTGTTGTTTTCTTCTATAATCTCACTTCAAAGAGATTTTTAAATTCTGAACTTGAGCCACCAGATGGCAGTATAGCACAAGACTTTGGACTTCAGTAGTATGCATAGGTTTGCATGCAGCCTGCATAGATTATATTTCATGAAATGTGTTTTGTGACGTGTGATGTCCTTTTTTTTCTTTTTTTTTCTTTTTTAGAGCTTTAGATGATATCCGGGAAAGCATTAAAGAGCTGCAGTATTACAAGGCCAATGTTTTCAAGACGGAAACCGAGGAAAAGAAGCGTAAAATCTTGGAAAATGGCGAGAACAAGAGCATGAGCTAGGCTGTAGCTTTCTGAGCCGAAAACCCCAAAGTACTCATAGGCCTGACAGATGAAGGAAACCTAACTGTACAGTGTTCGCACAGCATTGGAAATGGCGCCGTCCTCTGGGATGTCCCATATGCTTTTTTACATGCATTCCTGTTCACCCCCATCCATGTTCTTTGGTTCCTCACGTCCGGGAGGCGGAGTCCCGTCTGCTCCAAAGGCCCCCGTTTGGATCGCATTCCGTTTTCTTTCCGTCAGCTTGGAATGAACGAAAAAAACTGTTCTGAAGTGCATCTGCAATATGGGTTATCAGCGTTTGTCCCCACGGGATGGGTCATTCTTTTTCTTTCACATTTTTAGGGGGGGGGAGAAAAGCAAATAAATGTTAGTTTAAATTTTCAAGCTATTCAGATGTGCTGACTCTTCTGTTTAATTCCACTGTTGGTTAATTCTCATACCATAATCGATATTTAAAATGTATGTAAGCCTGTAAACCAATGATCCTGTATTGGAGAAGCAACCGGAGAATGTGTGGATAAAGTCCTACTTTTTGGGTGTAATTCTGAAGGTAACACTTTACTTCAGGGGCACAAATACTTAGTAATAACTCAGTTACTACTGATGTACAAATTATGAACTAATATAGTTGCAACTTGAGAGAAAAATTGATCAGTATTCCACTTGTTATTCATGACTTGTTCCTTCGGTAGTTCACTAAGATTTACAGTATTAACAGATATAGTAACACATATAGTAACTGCTTGGGATGAAATATGAGATCAGCATTACTAAGTTTGTGGTTAAATAATACAGAAGTAATAGTATAATACTATATTATATTTCCCCAAGTGTTACTATCTGCTATTTTAACGGTGTAATAAGGATGATATATTTACACTCTGCAAACATACTTTGAGTTCATACCTCTGCAGCAGGAAATATTTTTAAATGTTTATTAAATAACCAGGCTAGTATGAAATTGCTTGATCTTAAGTTTAAGTAGCTATTTTTTTATTTTTTAAATAGGGCCATTCACCATATCTCATCAGAAATGAGTGTGCTTTTCCACCAGAAAATAATTCGGACTTCTGAAAACAGGGAAGTTACCTAGTCATAAATAACATATATATATATATATTTTTTTTTTTTTTCCTTTTATTGTTTACTCGGGTTAGAGTGAAGCCGGAGATTTTTCAGCCACGCTTTACAGACTCAAAGCTCAGCAGAGCTGTGTGCTGACATGGAAACATTTCTGCGGATCGCTTTGACGCCCACGGCCCGCTTCGCGGTGATGCCGAGGTGTGACTTTGGATGCAGTGGCTGCATCGGGGATGACACGCATGGAGCCTCTTTTTGAAATCAAAGCTGCGCGTGGTTGGTAATTGACCGAGGGTCACGTGACTTCCAGAGTCATGTGACTCCTTCACAGGTGGGACGAACGATCTGCAGCCCAGATTCGATTTAAGAGCGATTAGACGGGAGTTCCTTGGATTTAATTCGGGGGGGAGGGTTACCTAATAGGATCAGGGAGATCACCTTTGGGGCTTGTATATGTTTTAGAACCATTAGCGATTTGTTGAGATTAGCAATAAAAGAATCAAGCATGCATTAGGAGTTACGCCTAACGTATCAACACGTTCCTTAAATTCCCTAATGCAAAAAGCCTTATATATGTTGTGGGTTACAGCAGCTTATACGCGAGTTCAGGAGGTTTCCATCGTGGCTGAGCTTTTTGAAGGACCGTAAGCTTGTATTAAAGGTGTTAAATAAGCAGAGGACGCGGCGTGTAGACGCGATTAGCCGCCTTAGCGCGGGCGGCTTTGCTCCTCTGCCGAGTCGCGCCGGAGCGCCATTCCGGTGCCTTTGCATGTTCATCAACGCAATTATTACCGCCGTCGGAAGACTGGCTTTATTACTGAGAAAGGGAACCAAAAAGTAATGGAGCGCTAAGTACCATGCATGACGCGTGGATTTGAAAGATGACTATAATTATGCTGTTTTTTAATGCTTGTTTTGTTTGGGAGCGGTTATGCTTTTAAATTGAGGCATAATTTCTGTGTTTTATTGGCGCCGTTTGTGGGTTATTAGAAAGGTGCTGTATAAACAGGATATCTACCCATCTGTTTAGGGGTGTGGCGAGCAGCAAGACATCAGAAGGGCCCAGTCTGTTAGAGGGGACACACGCGGGAACTAACCACACCCAGACAGCACTGGAACGGGATTCAAACACACAATCCTGGAGGTGTGATTGTGGCAGCAGCTTCACCTCCACCTCATTATGCTGTGATGTCTCCTCAGTGACATTTAGGCCGGATTCTGGATGATTCTATGGACCCAGACACCAATATCAGCTTTGTGCACCTGCTCCGTGGTACAGGAATGCAGGGTTTTGTCACCCTTGGTGACGGGTGACATCCCAGTGTCTCAGGGTGACTCACCCCCATGGTCTCAGCCACCCGGTCTGGGAGGGGCTTTGAGAAGATTAGAAGGAAAATAAACCGCATGATGTAAACAAACTCCAACTGGGGGAGTGGCAGAGCGGGCGCTCAGGGGCGAGATAAAAGCATCTGAGCGTTCAGGTGGTGGTGCAGTCTGGTGCCCCACATGGGAAACATCTCCTCACTTTTGTTTCCCTGCACTTAACCGCCGGCTCTATCAAAGCTGTCCAGATTATCCAGTCGGTCATTATCGCTCGACATTCTGACCCAGTCCTGAGGAGCTTGCTTTGCGTGACAGAGTGTGATGCTTCTGTGGCCATTGGGGGGCCGTGCCTGTGCCGTGGTGGCGTTACTTGGTGATTCGGTAGCTCCATTACTGTCTGTGCGCGTTTGTACCTGTGTCTGTTTGCAGGTCCTGGTTCGTTTAGACAAAATCTGCCTCTTTACAGCAGATGTTGGCCCCTTGGGATGCGCCTCATGCAGCAAGTCTCCCACTTGATCTCACGAAGGCCACGTGCCGTATTTGTTGTCTTAGAAGGTTCCATATAGTTCAGCACACTCTCAGCTGCCAGGTGGAGATTGGGAGAAGGTTAACGTCAGAGTTCCTGCCGAAATGCCTGAGGCCCCTGTTAAGAAACGGCTTCAGTATGACACCAAGACACGGTGATCATATCCAATATCCATGCTGTCGTGGGAACGGGGTGGGGGGGGGGGTGAATCCGGCCCCCGCACACCCCTACACTGATGCTAGTCGAACATGCTTCAGCCATCTAGGTAGGTAAACTAACCCACAAGTGCTCCTGGATAAATCTGTCTGGCTACCCGATTTTCTGGGTCTTGTTCTGTTCTGAGGTTGCAGTCCAGTGAAGTCATGGTCATCCTGTTCTGGAGGTGTGTCTGCTTTTAAGGGCCTCTAGTCCTGCTCAGTGACCGCGGTCCTTGCGGCATCATTTACCGGTTGCGGTTCTTGCAGTATTATTTAACGGTTGAGGTCCTTGAGACCTCGTATGATGGTCGCGGTCCTGCTTCAGAAGCTGCTTGTGGCGTTTGTACTGCAGTCCCAGAAGGAGCTTCATTACTTAAACGATGCTGAATAATTAAGCAGCTCACACTGTAGCAATCACAAGATGCTGCTTACCATAGAGCTTTCTGCTATAGCGAGTCGTCAGCAGTTTGAATATTTATTTATTTATTAAATGCTCGGTAAAGTGCTTCGCCTGTTGATTTTGCTTCCAAATTGGGTATAAAGTGTGCTACAGTGCACTTACCTACTGCGTTAAATGAGTTCAATTAAAAATGTATGCATCGCTCTTTGGCATCCAACAGGGAGGTGAGGTATGTGGGTATTATGTGAAATTAAGTGCCAGTTAAGTAGCCATGTTTGTGCAGGACTAATGTTATTGATGGTCTGTTTATCACTCAGTTCCTGGTTGTCTGGTGCCAAAGGTCTAGGCCGCTGTCTTCTGTGTGGTTAGCCTTCATATCATTTCCCAGAGTCAATTTTATGCTGACGATGGGAGTTAGGGTAGTCTTCTGTTCCATCTGAATCACTTACAAATGCTTTTCTTGGATAATGAATTTAATTCACTAGGGGGTGTCAGAGAACAAACTGCATGTATTTTGATGGCAGCTGCTAAATGGATAGTTATTATTAGAATTCAGAAGGCATGCATATCGTTTTCTTTATCACAACACTTTATTGTAGCGCTCAGCTCTGATTTTAATTTCTCATTTTTGGTTACTTTGCATTTTTTATTTACAATGCAGCAGCAAAAATGCATTATCTTAACGTCACTGAGTCTCTTACAAATGACTCATAAGTTTATAGGAGTGCAGCAGTCAGTTGAAGGAGTAGGTGTAATATTCATATACAGTGGTACCTCAGTTCTCGAACTCATTAGAACTCGAATTTCTTAAAAGTCGAACCAACCAATTTGAAAAAAAATTACCTAGGACTCGATCTGAATCTCAGAAGTCAAACCGTGAACGCCGACCTAAGATAACTTGTACGCACGGGGAAATGAGTCACGCGGCACGTCTCTCAGCAGAAACAAAGGGTAATGCTTCAGTCTCAGCCTCACATTCGCTGTGATAGCATCGTGCATGTTTACACTAGCTGAATACATATATTTAGACAGTAAAAATACATTTAGATAATGATAGTAACAGTAATTATGTAATAAAATACATTTTAAAATAAAGATTCCTTATTAATTATTTTAATATTAATAATAAATCATTAATACATTTAATTATAATATTATTGTCCTGCTGAGTGGGGATGGAATGGAGACAAAGGCGCAGACGTCAGGGTATCAGGGAATACGGGGTTAACAGGCAAAACGCAGACGGACAATACAATGACCGGACTGGGGAAACAAACTGAAACGTGGACTAAATACAGAGGGCTAATGAAAACAACCAGAAACAGCTGATCACACGGGGATTCCACATGGGGTAAACGAGGGGGCGTGGCACATGGATGGGTCGGACGATCAGGGCAGGACATATTGGTTGGATACATTTATTTTCTTACTTTACAAATTACTGTTTTGATTAATGTGCTTAGATGTGTTTAGTACAGTATATGCTCTTCTTGTTTTATCCGGTTCATTTTGTGTTTAAATGCTTAAAAAAACATATTTAGGTGTAATTTTTTGGGGCCGGGAACCAATTCATTGGTTTTCGATTATTTCTTATGGGAAAATTTGATCAGAATTCAAACTTTTTAGGATTCGATCTGGAGTTATGAACGGATTAAGTTCGAGTTCTGAGGTACCACTGTACTTTTTAATAAAAGCTGCTGTCACAGGTCCACCTTACCACTAGAGGGCAGTCTCATGCCCTTCTGAGTCATAGCTTTGCAAAAGGAGACCATGATGGACCTTGACACTTCCACTAATTAAACTTGACTGGGATCCTATATAAGCAGCTTTCAGAGCCCTGATAGGTTTTGAGGCGCTTATCTTGAGTTCCGGTCAGGATGTTAGTTTTCCTGACACTGATGGCTGCTTCTCTTAGACCGTTTGTCTGTCTGGCATTGGCGTCCGCCTTCCTTTGATGCAGTACTTCCTGGTTTGATCTAAATTTGGGTCCGTCTCTGTTCTCCAGATTGCTATTGGTTCTGGGGGCTCAACAAAAATGACAACCTGCTACTGGGCGACAGCCAGCAAGCACCTAGAAGCCAGTTTATGTCTAGAGAACCAGTTCGGAATTTGTATATTAGCAGGGTTGTGAGTTTGAGCCACAATCGATCTCCGCATGTAGAGTATGAAGAGGCTGCCTCTGATGATAGGAAAATGTAGTCCTGGTGATTTAGTGACTGTAAATTTCCGTCGAGTGTGAGCATATCCAGTGATGGACTGGTGTCCTGTCTGGGTGAAATTATCCTTGCGCCCTTAGCAGCTAAATCAGTCTGACACTGGACAGCTCAGCAGTTATTGAAACTGTGGACATTACTTGATATGAATTTGAATATATTATTAATCACATGGCCCAGGCGTGAATGCTAATTACGTAGTTTTCATACAAATTGGTTACATGTCTGCTTGATTTATGATCATTAGAATGTTAGAATGTTTATTAATTCATCCATCAATCATCCAACCGCTAATTCTGGCCTGGGTCTCAGGGTGGGTCTATTCAGTAATTCATTTATTTTTAAAGCAATTAAAAACTCTAACTTATCTAATTTTAACTGCAAACACCAGAGAGGTAAATCACAGCTAAATCTATTCACTTTTGGTTCTGTTCTGAGGTTGCAGTTTGGTGCGGTTGCGGCCATCTTGTTCTGGAAGTGTGTCTGCTTTTAAGGGTCTCTAGTCCTGTTCAGTGACTGTGGTTCTTCTGGTCTTATTTAACGGTCACAGTCCTGGTGGTCTTACCTAACAGTCATGGTCTGGGTGGTCTTATTTAACGGTCACGATCCTGCTTCAGAGGCTGCTTGTGGCTGCAGTTCCAGAAAGAGCTTCATTACTTAAATTACGCTGAATAATTAAGCAGCTCACACTGTAGCAATCAGAGGTTGCTGTTATTTTCTAATTTAACGAATTTACACTGAAGATGTAAATCACACCTAAATTTATTTGCTTACCAGGAGCGCTGTTTGTGTCACTGAATTAATCAAATCTCCGAAATATGATTAAAATTTGCCCTAATCTTGCATTTTCAGCTTCAGTCGAGTTTTACGCGATTTATGCGTTTTTGTCATTCAAAGGGTTTTATTCCTGATACCATTATGCAGGAACGAAGCGGTAATGATTTCTCGAGGCTTGGAAACGTACATTAAGTTTCTTACAGCAAACTCTGAAGTAATAGTCAAAATAATGCCAATGAGTATGTTTGTCAGTCTGCAAACTGTATGTCCTACACATTGAATAATATCGGTTAGTGGCCCTAATATTGTCACATTTTACGAAGCAGACAATTAAGTGTAAAATGAGGCAGGGGTGTGACTAATTTAGGGTAACTTCAGATTAGCATTAAGCAGGTGAATGTTTGGGGTTCACGTTAATGTTGATAGCCGCATCTGTTAGTGATATTTAACGGTCTGCCATGTGAGCACTAATGATTTCTCTTGTTTTTTTCTGCACAAAAATAATTTGCAGCTACAAATGTGAATATGGGGTTACGGGGATATCAGCCTAGCAAACACACCACCTTGTTTTAATCAGCGTTGCAAAAAGGTGAATATCAGCTAATGTCGCTGTAGCATAAACACAACATTAACGTGACGCCAGAATAACCAAAACAGCGGCCAAATAATTTAACTGCAAAATAAATTGCTTTAAAGGCCCTGTTACTTGTATCAAATGTAATGCTTCAAGTTAAAGAGGTAAGAGTTTGAGAATGCAAAGCACAGACCTTATGACAGGATGTAGTGCGGCAAATAACGAACGTAGGACCTACATGGCTGGGAACTCATGGCTCAAGTCTTGAGAAATATATATCTAATCAATATATATCTAATCAATATATATCTAATCATGCAACTTCCCCCTGAATGATTTAGAAACTGACCTCCATTCTGGGCCCTGACCTGACTACATTCTGGTTACCTGTATTAGCACTGAATCATTTTCTTATCTGCAGTGTTAAATAGCCTATGGGAATTTTACTTAAACAAAAATGTTCTGAGGGCAGAACTAAAAATGATTGAGTCAGAGAGATAACCAATCAGATTGTAGAGGAGGTGGGTCCAAGCAACTACAGGAGGGGGCACCAATCAATCAGATGTCTTGGTGTCTTGGACAATCTGATTGGTTATCTCTCTGAACCAATCATTTTTCGTTCTGCCCTCAGAACATTTTTGTGTAAGTGAAATTCCCAAGAGCCATTAAGTAAATCTTAACTACAGCGGAGGATTGTAGCCCCAGCCCCCATTGATCTTAGTGATTCCCAGTGTCTGTGTTGGGGTGTGGGCTGTGCTATTAACTTCAACGGGACCATTTGGCTCACAGGAGACTGCTGAAGCGCCACAGGAAATAAGTGATAAAACTATCGATTAGAATAGATTTAAATCATTCTGTTTATCAAGTGATTACTCAACTGGTAGGGTCTACATTTCCTTAGTTACTACAGATGGTTGGTGGTTGTTTGTTTGTTTGATTGGCGTATAGTTTCTGCTCAGTGTATACTCAAAAGATTTAAAGAAAATTATTTGAATTACCAGGGGCTTACACGCAAGTCAATGTAAGATACTCGCCTAACACGAGACGTCTATATACCAATTTCCTTTTTATTTAATAGTGGATCCCCAGACTTGCCTGGGAAAAGGGATGGCTCATTAAAACCTGGATGGTTGTTGTTACAATATTAACTTTAACCTACCCGAAATTAAGCATGCATGAAACCCAAGGGTTTCTCAAGGACAGAGGACACTGACGCTGTTATTTAAGAACAATATCAGAAATAAGTCCATTTGTAAGCATTTCTGCACGAGTTAATGACGGTTCATTGCAGGACAGGGAGCAGTATTGGCCAATGCTCTATTTTTAGAAGCGATTTTCTTTTAATTGACGGGATATTGGGGGACGGGTGCAGCCCCGGTAAAGTGTGCAGATTGATCTGCCCCGGCGGTGTGCTTGTTATCCCTGCGGATCAAAAGCTGGCATAGTGTAATCTATAAGCCGGACCCATGCGGCTCTGCGTTTCCTGGCTATTTTCGGTAAGCCTGCCATCCTCCCCGCATCAGCGCCGGGCTCCCCTGCCACCGGCGGCCCCTCATCGATCGCATCCCCGCCGCGCAAACACACCGCGGCGGCTTATTGAAACCCGGAATCTCCGCTAGTCACGCTAATCCCCCCTCATTTCTCTGGTTGAGCCGTTTCATAAATCTCCCTCATCCCATTACGAGGGAGAAAGGTCTTATCTCAGATTAGGTAGATTCACAGTGAGAAGTGATATCATTATAATAAAAAAAAAAAACAATTTCTGCTGATGTTAGCGCACAATTAACGGGAGAGTGACGTCTCAGTCCAGGCGCCCTTTCAGTAACCCGGTCTAATACGGACAGATGCACGGAAAACCCACGATATGCGCGTCAACGTTTTGCAGATATGAATTATTTTAACATGCTGGGGAGCAGATATCAGAAGAGAGGGAGGTTCAGTTTGCAGGAAGGAGCCGGTTTCTTCCCAGCTTCGGGAATGTAACAGGTTTAAGAAACACGTCCCAGGCGTAAGTGTGAAACCCGGACTGTGAGTTGTAATTTTTTATACTTTTTGCACTCGCCTTTCTCGTGGTTTAGAGGGAGTATTTTTAACAGTGAAAATCTGGGTTACCGTCTTACTGCCGGGACCCGAACAGCCTGTCTCTTACCTACGCCCACTGGAGCCTTGCTTTGGGGCTCCATCCTACGTTCACACCGATGAGAAACGGTTTTTAATGTCACTAATTCAGAGCTAAAGGGCCTCGGGGAGTCACGTGGTCCCAGGGAATCCCATTTGGGGGCGGGGGGGGGGAGTATTGCCACGGGCGCTGGTAAGATGTCCTGACAGACTGTATGAGTCATATTCGTAAAACAAATGATCCCAGCGCAGTGTTTCCCCAGGAACATCAGTTAGGTTATTTCCGGAGCGTGGGGGACAATGTGGGAGCCCCACCTGCCACCCCCCCGCCTGATTAGCATTTTTTCAGGTTATTTAAATGCATTTTAATCTCCATCTTAGTTGCTCCGTAGCGTTTCTGGACCTTGGCAAGAGTCAGTGTGGGGCCGTTTGGAACAGCGTTCAGTCAAACCCGAGCGCTGATCGCTAAGCCTGGACAGCGCACACCCCCCTTGTTGTTTGCCCTTCAAACAACATGCACAAAATGGGGACAAGGTCCCTTTAAGAAAAACAAAGGAGCACTTCTACACAAACGAATAGAAATACTGCCCCCCCCCCCTCCATAACCTTATGCATACTGTGAATCTCTGGATGGTCCCTCCCACTCCAGACAGACCACCAAGTGAGGAGAGTCTTTTTCGTTTTTGTTTTAATTTGCTGGTCCCTCTTTCTGACTATCAGGTTTCTGAGCGTGTGATCGGGAAATCGTAGGCCGGGAATACAGTCCCACGGAGTGCGCTCCGGGACCGGGGAGAATCTGGCGCCAGTCAGAACAGTTCCCCGGTCCGGCCTGGGCCGGGGGGGGGGGGGACAGCTTGGGACTCTTGATAAAAATAGCCAAGGACGTTAGGGGGGCGTTTTTACCGCCCCCCCCCCCCCCCCCGGCCCGTAATCTGTCGCAGGATGAAGAGCAGCCGGGTGTGTGTGGGGGACCGGCCCAAATCCCGCTCGCTTTCCTGTCTCTCGGCATCCGACCAGGTGCCGTTTGGGATGCTGGCCGCCTGCCCAGACTCGGTTGGTGTCCCGTATCAGACCAGAACCTATGAGACGCATATGGGTCTTACGGCACTGCAGTGGTGGGTGGGCACGAGCTGGTGGAACTTCGTTGAAATTAACGATGACGAAACGTTGCGTAAAAGCTCCAGCTTCCTCCAACCTCTGACAGGCAGATGGTCCTTGGCTTCAGTAACTTCGTCTGTTAAAATTTCAGATTAAATTAAACATTTTCACTTCAAATACATAATAAGAGGATGAGGATGCCCCCCCTCCCATCTGGAGCTGACCGTGATGTCGTGTACTGGAGGATCGGCGGCGGGTGTGCGAGTGACCTCAGACGGCCTGGGATCTGACCCACCTCCCACCCGACGCTTCCCAGGACGGGTCCGGGATCGACCGGAATCCTAATCGGATAAGCAGTTACTGGATGAATCTGGATGAAAGGCAGTTACTGTAAATCTAAAGAACCTTAATTTGGTCGGTGAGTTGACTGGCGTGGGGGGGGGGGGGTCTGATCTGCTTTTAGTTAAACGTGCAGGCGTGGGGGTGGCGCGGACTTTGCGCTGCAGGTCAGCCCAACGCTGGCCTTTCAATTACAGCAGAGAAGCGACCCCCTCCCCCTGCTCCCACCCTCCCCCGAGGGGGCTGTTTCGTATCCCGGTCGATAACGGTGCAGATTCCTCCCAATTCTCATCCTCTGTTCTCTGAGGCTCTGTGGCGATCGTCCCAGGAAACAAAGCCGACCGGACTGGTTCTGGCTCGTCTGCTGAGGGCTCGCTAGTGTCTCAGATGACCCCGTCTCCTCCAGTGGGTCTCTCTAATGATGTGAGCATGCTCTGGCAGTCTGGGGGGGGGGGGTAGGAAAATTAGTTGTGTGGGGGCTGCATCTGTGCTTACATTTGGCGAGAGGAACAGGAGTTTGGATCAAATATGGAGGAGGGGGCAGGATTGTTCTTATTAATTCATGTATTTGTTTTTATTTATACATCAGACGTATACAATTAGAAATTGCAAACAAAATAATGACGATTCATGATAACGTCCCACTGATTTTCCAGCCGTTTGTCCGCGCGAGTGGAATGTGGGAATCTCCAGAGTTTTCCGCGCTGTGACGGATTTCAGGAAGAAATCCGGCTCTTGCTTCAGAGCTTCTCTTTATTTTGAACCTCGTCCAGGTGCCCGGGTGGGAATTCTCCTCGAGCACGGAGGATCCCCATGGGCGCAGCTCGCTCTCCAAAGCCGGTGAGGGTGGGTGGAGGGGAACATGGAGGAGACCGGTGCCTGTAAATAATTCAGACCCACAGATGGGCTGCCCGGGTGTCTCTGTGCACAAGGTCACCCCCCCCCCATAACCCTGCCTACCTCCGATTCCCTATAGCAGGCTGGAGTCGTCTGGAGCCACTCAGGATTCTGCTCAAATGTTCCATCGCCACTGGGCTGCAGAGGGCCAGCAGTGACTCTACATTGTGTTCATAGAGTTTGCATAGCAAATAACCAGCGCTGTGTTTGATAGGGGCCTCCTAGACTCCATGATTTCAGCTGGGTAGGTTGCTGATTTTATTACTGAACACACAGAAGGGGGACCGTGGACCTCAGAACGAGGAGCGTAGAACTCAGAACGTGTAACACAGGATTGGAAGCGTGGAAGTCAGAACAGGGAGCATGGAACGTAGAACATGTAACATGGAACACAGTTCAGGAAATGTGGCTCATTGAATGGGGAGTGTATAACGCAGAACAGGAAATGTGTAACGCAGAATGGGTAGCGTGGACAAAATAGACAAAATAGAGATTCTATTTTCTATGCGTGCTGCAGGCCCCAAATCTGCGGGGGGGGAGTTGTCCTCCACGTCAGGCTTCAGGATGTTGCCAAACTGGTAACTAATGATGAACCCCGTAATTGTGAATGACACCCCCCCGCGTGTAAACAAAAATCCACTGAGCAAGAGTGAAAGGCGAGATGAGGCGAGCGGGGGTGGATTCCTTGTGAAAACAGCGGCATCACCCAACGTGCAAGTCGGCATGACTCACGGGACGCCAGTCATTCCCAGCGAATGCCTGTTATCCCCAGGCCGGTGGCCGGTGCAGCGTCCTCTTAGCATTCAAGCTAACTAGACAGAAGTGACACAGCCAATCCGCTTCCAGCATTTTCACACTCCGGCTCACTTCCTGCTCCCTCTCCGCCATCCCCACCCCCTTGAAAGCGTGCCTTCGTCTTCATGTGCCTTGAGATTTCCGATGTTGATGCAATCGCGAGACAGCAGGAGGTGTAGCAGTTAAGGGATCCTGTTGAATCCGAACACCTCGGGTAACAAGCCGTCGGCGTTTGTGGGATTTCTGTGTACGTGATTAGTGGCATTTGGGGGATGAAACCCCCTGTTAAAATGATAAATCTATACCTGCAAAGACTTTTCCAGCAGTGACTATAATTAGGTATTATGCCCTCACTGCAGAGACACCAGCCTGGGCATTAATCCTGCAATCGTGAGGTTTGTGTAACCTTGCACCAGGCATCCTGATAAAATATTCCACGTCCTGGCCACATCCCTTGGGTCTCTCTCTCTTTCTCGCTCTCCCCCTTTCTCTCTCTCTCTCTCTCTCTCTCCCTCCCTCCTCCTCACACCTCGGATGGGTCATTCAGCTACTTCCTACTTGACAGGGCCCTTTTTGGGGGCAAGACCCCCAAAGCACTGGGGTGAAACACAGAAACATCCCCGATCTGTCCGCTGATATTTGCAAACTCTGCCGGCACATGTATTTGTTACAGGGCCTGGCATGATCATGTTAGTGTTCAGTAGGAGAGAGAGAGAGACAGAGAGGAAGGCAGAGGACAACTTCCTGTGAAGGGCAGACCCCCACCTTCTCCCTGGCCTAAGGCGGTCGATAACGTGCATCGCGAGATGCTGACCACAGCCGCCACGACTTGCGTTCTGAGGGCTGGATCTGGTACTTTTTGACTGCTTCTCTTTTTTTTTTACCTCCCCCCCCCCCCCCGCCTGGTATTTATAAAGCCTGTGCGGGGCATGGGCGGTCTGCATCTCGTGCCATGGGCCACATCTCAATCTCCCGCTCTGAAGCTCCTCCCCCTTCGGCTCTCATGTTTAAACATCCCCAGATTTTTTATGTTGTCTTTCTTTCACGTGTATTTCAGTTCTATGGGTTCAGCTACATCTATTTTCTGTATATAAGTCTTGTGTAAGATATATAAGACTTTCAGGAATAGGACGCATGATCCCTCAGAGAGATTAAGTTTGCCCGAATCGGTTTCCAAGTGCCATTTTTCAGGTCATTTTACCTGAACTGGCAGAGCAGAGATTTGTTTGCACGTTTGTTTGCTTGCTCGTTTGTTTGCTTGCTTGTTTTGTTTTCTTGCTTGCTTGTTTGCTGGTTTCTTATTACAGTTCCCTTTGCAATGGACCTGATCTGTATCCTCGTTGGTCATTTTGGTCTGTTCTGGGTCTCTGTGTCCCGGGGGGGGGCTCAGGTCTGTACCTGTGGATTCATTCCCCAAATCCCTGTTGCCTTTGGGAATTCCACCCTCAGTATGGTGACCATCTCAGTCAAGCCCTCCTTCCCAGGACGCCGTTTCGATTTTTCCAGGAGGGGATGCAAATCACATTTCTGGAGGGGGGGCCTTGCTGATCACCTGACACTGCTGTGGTTCTGCAATCATATGACACGGGCCTGACTGAACGGGGGCCCAAGCAAACATGGTCAGATCGTCATCCCGACATCCGGCCTAGGTTTTACCGGATGTCTCCCATCTCGGCTCTCGAAATGAGTGCGCGTGTCAACTTTTGGACGTCCTACAACCCAGCAGTGAACAAATCAAGCCGTCGCAATGTTGTGCAGCCCTGCTGAGGACACAGGCCGCTGTCATTATTTATTCAGCCAAAACTTTCGGACAGATGTGCTCCGGACATGCATTTAGCAAACCATGTTTTTCTCTGCCTGGGGAGGGAGGAGTGTTCAGAGCAGATGACTAAAAAAAAAGTTTTTCAAAGAGAAATTGTGTCTCTCGTTCCCTTCAGACATTACAGTAATTATCTATCTCTGCAAACCACCAAACAGATGTTAACGTCGCATAAGATTGCACTACCACAGGACACACGACTGATAGATACTGTAAGTTATTTTTCTGAACTTGTTTACTCACAAACATTTTACAAGAACTGGGGCTTTATATCCCAACCATTTGCTGGCAGTTCCAGTGCCAGTTACCATCCCAGTTACCGAAAACCACCATGCAGAATGAATGACTAAATGGCCAAAGACTTTTGCTGCAGAAGTGCAAGTGTGAAAAAAAAAATGTTTCCTGAAACAAAAAAGGTGTGATTTTTTTTTTTGTTTTACCACATGTGGAGGGTGGTGGGTCAGAACAAAGGCAAAAATCAGCAGGCTTTGGTCTAAAAAAAGTGTTTATTTCATATTTTCAGAAACACCTTTTCAAGGATCAAACTGTAACACTTCTCTGTCTGCGATTGGCTTACATCTAACCACCTCCCACTCCCACAACCCTGACCAGGATAAAAATGGATGGATGGATGGATGGATGGATGTGACACATAGCTGTAAGCTTCTAGTACTCTTCTGGCAGTCTGGCTTCGTTTTAACCCTAACATGACCAGAAGCCTGAACCAGGTCAGCCATGACACATACAGGCTAATGATCTATCACCACTGACATGCGACTTATAATTCGAACCCCTGGCCGCCACCCTGCCTCCCTGCAGCTCGAGCAGGGTAAAGCGGTGAAACTTTAAAAGTGGTTATTCCAGGTTAAGTACGGAAGTCATGGCAGCAGTCTGCCGGTGCTCTCGTTCAGCGCTTTCATTCGCAGGTTAATGAGACCGCGAGGCCTCAGCTCGACGCGGGGGGCTTTAATTACACCCCCCATCACCAGAGTGCATCCCCCAGCTCTGCGTTCCGTGGTCGTCATGGTCACCAGATGACCTTGGACTCTTTTCGTACTTTACCACGTTGACATTTTCTTAGTACGTTTACCACCGCTTGTTAGAGATAAAATAATCTTCCTTCATAAGCGTTTCTATATCTTTAATGCTTTGTCTGATGCTGTATTTGCTTGTATTCTAGCTGCAGGTCAGCCTGTGTGCTGGATACACATCATGCTGGCGTCGTTCCGTCCTGCGTCACTATGAAAGGGCTTCCTGTCACCTGAGATGCGACTGAGCTGCAAAACATAACAGAAAACGATTTTTGCACAAGTGTTTTCATAAAAGTGTGTTCACAGGCCATTCTCTCAAACTAGTACGGCTACAATTGTAACGCTACCGTAATATTAACATTGCATTACTTACAAAATTTCCGCTTATGAAATATGTTTTATGTCACGCAAAATATTTCTGAATATTAAAATTTTACTTGGACCGTACATCAATATGTTTCCAGAGGAACTATGTCAACACCGTAGGTTTCCAAAAAGGGAAATTTATTTTACTATTGAAAAATGTATTTCAAGAGTCATAAAATAAGTCGCCTGAGAAGCCGACAGCGGTTTGCACTCTGGTCCTTAGGGGGCGCTGAAGAGCAGCACGTCTCACGCAGGGTGCGAAAATGCCAGCACATCTGCGAAGTGGCAGAGGTGGCGGTCACACCGCAGAGGTTAATGGCGGGTCACAGGAGACTAATTAGAATATCAATCAGGTGCCTGCCAGTGGGGGGGGCATCATCTCCATGTGTGCAAGCTCAGCTTGGATAGTGCCTTTTCTCAGGGACTCGGCCCCCCATCTCTGCCGGCCTTTCGGATCACATCGGTCAGCATGGCGACACTGTCGACGGTGACCATTGATGCACAGAGAAGTGACATCGCTTCAGAGGGCCCAGAAACACTGTGTGTTATTTTGTTTTTATTTACCCTTCTGCTTCTGGTGTTGCCATGTCATCAAACTCAACGCGGCAGTGTTCCTCCCCTTTGGGGCGTCTCCGGAATATGTTTACATGCTGTAAATGACACTCATTTGACACGCGTCGCACCTCCCCCGTCTTTTAAATAATGAAGTCACGGGTTTTTTTAAGTGATTCCATTAACCTGATGTATGTATCCAGGTTTGAGACGCTGGTTGGACATGCGAGAGATGAGGTTGACTCAAGTCACGCAAATCAATCCCACTATTACAAGGACATCATGTGAAAATGATCATTCTAAGGTCGAGTCCAGGGCATGTGTACCGTGGTACAAAATCGATGGGGCTCATGTCCTCTTTCTGAGTGCGGCGTTACCTACTCAGCATCTTACACTGAAGAACCTCAGAGGTACATGAACCGTAGAAAGACGGACGGATCTGTTTCTATTATGCCACATATTGTTGGAAACTCGGTGCAGTGTGTATTCGCTGTCAGTTTGGAAGTGAAAAGCCGTCCTCACTGCTGCCTGTGTGCAGGCGGTGGGCAGTACACCGTGTTTGCCAAAAACACCGTTTCCCTTTTGATGGGACGGGTTACGTCAGTGAGATTTGATTGTGCCAAATCTGTTAGCTTGAATCACATTAAGTCCATCTGGGGGATTATGGCTGGTGCATTGGTATTTTTTGGGGGGAAATCTTTCAGCGGGGGGGCTTTTATTGTGGGGGGGCTCCTATACGTGGGGACAGGGCTAGGGGAAATATTTATTATTCATCATTATTGTTTATCAATTTTATCTCCTCAGGGGCTTTAATCCATCTACGGGCTGCAGTTACGCCCCAAAAAGCCCCCCGCCCCCCCACAGAATGCATTAACGTGAGTTTTAGAGGTGCTCATTAATACTTCGGCTGTAGAATTAGGTGATGGATTGTTACTGGGGGTCTATAAAGAACGGAAAGGCGCACACTCCTCGCATCGATTTCACGGAACCTGCTGAACAGACATTTATCGTGCTGCACATTTGGAATGAAGTGCAGCATTGATGTGCACCGGCCCGCGGCCACCATGTGCCACTGGAGGAGGGAACCATCCCGCCTTTGTCTCCCAGCATCTGTCTCTCGCAGTAAAATATCACACCTTTTGGATTCAAAGCCGCCCATCAGGCAAATGTGGCTGAGCTGAAATACGGCACATTTTTAGTATAAAAACGTGCACTTGTACCACTGCTGTTTTACCTGTAATCTTTAGGAGTTTAGTAGTGTCCCCCGAGGATTCATCTTCATAAATTCATAACATAAATACAGAGGTGGAAAGTTCAGGTTCAGAAAGTACAAATCCAGACCAAGATTTTGTTCCAACCGACCAATTGAGCATAAAAACTAATGTTCACAGAGTATTCAACTGGTAAGTTGGAACAAAATCTTGATCTGGATTTGTACTTTCTGAACCTGAACTTTCCATCTCTGCACAAATATAGTATGAATGAATATGAATATTTCGCAGAAGAGGTGTAAGGTGTCCATTTTAGGTTTGGACGGTGAGGAAGGGATTGGATCGATAGGTTACTGCGTTGCTAAAAATTCAAGGTATAAATCTTCATATATATATAATCCTTCATATATATAAAAAAAATATTTGTTTTTTTCATATATATTTTTTTTTATTATGTTTTTTTCATGTATAAGTACAAAGTTACAAATCACATTATTCATAACATGCAGCATTTAAAAAGACTTAAATTACACAATTAAATTACGGCTGGCAAATATTTGACGATGTTAAAAATGCCTGCGCATGTCACACCTCGTCATTAGCTTGGAATCTGACAGGCAGACAGACTCGCGGCTCACTGTCAGCTGGGACCTGGTGTGCGGGGGGGGGGCGCCCCCAGGGTCTGTCACTTCCCTGCCATGTGGATTAAAGTCCACAGACAAAAATACATACAGGTGCTGTCGGAGCAGCAGCAGAAGTGGTGACTTTTATTACATTTGTTTGGTAAAATAATACGTATAAAATATTAATATAATAACATCATGTTTCATAAATCAAGTATGGATGCTGCAGTAATTCTGCAGCAGACTATATCAGCCTGCTATTTCATTTGTTTTATATATGTATTATAGTTCATTTACCACAAGGGCGGAGAACCTGTTCGATGGAGGGCTGGTATGGGAGTTTTTTTGGATGACCTCTCAGTCAGCCAATAATAAAACAGTGGTTCTCAACTCCAGTCCTGGGGACCCACTGTTATTGGCTGATTGAGATGCCATCCCAAAAACCCGGACCCACACCGGCCCTCCATGGATCAGGCTCCCCACCCCTGCTTTAGCAGATGCTTTTGTCTAAAGCGGCTTATTAGATAATTCATCCCAAGCATACAGATATCAGAGAGCCAGTGTAGGTACCAGTGCTGCTAGGCGGAGCCAGCAGTGAGCAACCAGGAACAGGTGCGGGTTACAAATGGAGCCAGTGGCGTCATACATCAGAGATCACTGTAAGGACGTGGCAGAGGAGGGGGTTTAAATTGGAGTTCTCCCTCCCCTTCAACACTCCCAGAATGCAAAGGGCAAGAACAAAATCGTCATCTTTCTTACCAGACGTTCACATTTCCAAATATGTCTCACAGGAACAGAATACTGTGTAAATGTACATCAATTATTTCCACTGCATGCCAGCTGGAGAATGAATATGAAATTCCTTTGCAGCAAAGCTTCGCTCCCAAATCATTTAGCTGACAAAATGTATTCATAGATATTCTTTCCAACAGTCAGAAAGCCGAGTGGACCAAATCAAACACAGCTGAATGTACTAGGGGCAGATCGCACATCCATCTCGCAGATCTCAAGCTCTGTGGGCATGCTGGGAAAATCTCAAATTTGCTCGATATCTTTAATTGATTTGCTCATTCATCATTTATAAGGCTTCCAAAAGCAGTGGAATCTCACTCATCTTGTGGGCATGGTGACTGCCTTCGACCATCTTCCATTCCTGCTCTTGTGTTTTTGGCTTTGTTGTACCTTTAAGAGGACTCCTCATACATGATTGGCCAATTATTGAACATTTATGAGAACTCCTCATCCATGATTAGCTAATCGTTGAACCTTTAAGAGGTCTCATGTGAATAGCTCTTGATGCTTATAAATTCAGCGGCCTGCCAGGATGGGCTTGGCCCATCGTCGCTTCACTGACGCAGCGCTGTGATCTTCATTGCTTTGCGTCTCCCGGTTCCGCGGCAGCCGCCCGTCCTTTTAAACATTCGCCGTGAGTTGGAAAATCGGGCTCAAATCCAATTAGCGGCTCCTGTCTCAGTTCACAAGGCACAGGGAGATAAAGGGACTGGCTCGATTCAGACTGCAAGACCGACCTGCGGGAAGCAGCAGCAGCGTTTTTAATAGTGCAGTTTAAAACAGGGGTATCCCTGCATGAAGCCATCGTTTGTTTGTGTCTGCTACCTCCCTGCAAGACAGAGCTTTTGTTTGAAATTCCGTGACGTTTTCGTGCCATTTCAGGCACCTCAGAATCGGGCATGTGACTCCCTGTCAGGAATGGCTTGTCTTAGAAAACACATACATCGCAAAGTATTATTAATCCATTCGACGAGTCCGTTCTGGTACTGCGAACATTTATTTGTTAGCTGGCCTTGACTTTAGAGAAATACCAGCTGTTTACCTTCCAAGTCGATCAGTGGAATCTTTCCTGAGCCATGCATCGTATAACTCTGTCCGTGTAAAATGCCGCATGACGTGTCCGTATCACCGCTGACTGGCTTCTTTCTGTAGACAGACTTCTATCTCTTGGCGTTAAAGACGAAATGCAGGGAAATGGACCGTGAAAGAAGGCCAGAGCCGAGTGGGCTCATTGTCTTCCAGATGACGTCACGTGAGCTGGCGGGGGGGGGGCAGAGTGACATGGAAGTTTCTGGAAGCTGTTTCATTACCTTGTGGAATGAGAAGTGTAGGTAGCCATTGCTACTGTGGACTGCAGAAGGGGTTTGGTTCCAGGAAGAGGATGAGAGAATCAGGTTAATTAGGTTTCTGGCCCCTGTGCTTCCTAGTGTAGTGACTGTTTGCGGCCAACAGGGGGCCCAGCCGGATGTGGGGTCTGAGTGGTAGTGAACATGTCCGCTGCTTGTTGGGTTCAATGGCTCTCAGCCGCCTCGTTCTGAGCTCTTTCTCTGCCTGGTGGAGACGGCGTCTTCCCGCAAAGTAAAAACAGACTTTCCAGAGTTTCCCGTTGCACGCGACTGGTCTCCGCACGACAAGAAGGATTACAGGAAGCCTGGCCCATCTCTGAGACACGGCAGGTGCACCGCCACAGCCCTGAAAGCAAGAGGCGCTCCGTCCTCAACACCTGTCACCAGAGCCGCCAGCGGACTCCTCGCCAGACAGGAGCTGACTCCCACTCCATTCGCCACGTTTGGCAGAGTTGGGAACAGCCTTCCTGGAGTGTGGCTCCCCCCGGCCCCCTGCAGGGACTTATGAGTATTTCCACCATGGAGACATTCGCGTGTGAGTGGGATCTCCAAGCCAATGGCAGCCAGGCCCTCGTGTGAGTGGGATCTCAAAGCCACTGGCAGCCAGGCCGTCCGATGACATGCAGCTCTGGAAGAATGGGTGCTGAGTGGAGGTCAGTCTAAGGGGGCCAGAAGGAGCGTCGCCTGGATGGAGATCTTCCAGGCCGGCAGCTACGGATGGAAAATGTGGACTCACTGCGGGAGTCACCACCCTCGCTGCTTTTGTAATCACTCAGTTAAAATCAAACTTTATTTATAGAGCACATTTCCAAAAGTGACACCAAAGTGCTTTACAGGGATAAAAGAGAAGAAAACACACAAAAAAATCAAAATAGCCATATAAGACTACTCAGCAGCAGAAAATAGGAAAAAAATGTATACAGGCAGTCCTCAGGTTAAGAACGTCCGGTACACGGAAAACTCATACGTACTGGTAGCAGGCTACCAAAAAGCATACTATATAAAAAATTCGGGTTAAATACAATGTTTCATAATAACGAACACACACTACTTCGAGACGCTCGTGAAAACATTGCACAGCTTCAGTGGTTCTTTGGCTCATGGTACAGTACAGTACTGTATGCAGATACTTTTATTATTACTGTATAGTTATTATATACTGTATTATTATTATTATTGTTATTATATAGCTGAATGGAATGGAGTTTTACACAAGGGAACGCTGATTCCGCTGGGGTTTGATACTTCCATAACACGATGATCCTCACAGACGTGCCAGCGGAAAAAAAAAAGAAAAAGAATGAAAAAAATTAGTACATAGTAAATGGTGACGTACACTGTAAATAAGCACTTCTTCAGATTTACGTCACTGTCGCTCTCCAAGCCCAGCAAAGCCTTTACTGAGTCGAGCCTTCTGCGGTGGAAAACCAAAGCGAACTGGAACTGGGCTGTAACTAGTCTCTCTTTGCGGTACGAGGTTGGAAAAACACCATAACAGAGGAGGCAGCCCTAACATGCAGCGGTAGCTTGTTCCATAGCCGTGGAGCTGCTACAGCAGTGGCACGACCACCCCTTATCCTGAGCCTAGACCCTGGAGAAACTAGCAACACCTGGTCGGATGATCTAAGAGAGCTTGACAGTGAATGGAAACAAAGACGTACTGCAAGGTATGATGGAGTCAGCTCATGTGGAGCTCTGCACACCATCAGCCAATCACAGCACCGGGTCAGCTAATCACAGCACCGGGGCAGCCAATCACAGCACCGGGGCAGCCAATCACAGCCCCGGGGCAGTCGGTGTTCTGGAAGTGTCCCCTCATGCCGCAATGGTACTGGGACAAAGTCACTGGAATCCGCATTTCCATAATTGGGGCTTCTTTAAAATGAGCGCAAATGTCAAAATCAGAATCCTGTTCACGGCAGTAAGATTTCAAATAATCCCGTTTGCTGAATCACACACCCGCGGACGGCTGTGTTTTCTCACTCTTGTATGAAGGACGTCGCAGGATTTTCCCGCTGGGGGGGGCAAGTAACATTCATTGGGGTTGATGGTGAATGAATTCAAATCGCCTGCAGATCCCAGAGGTCGATAATACCCCCCCTGGCCGAGCCGGCCTTTACCGTATCATGGTGTTGTCAGCTGTAATGTGTGTGAACTGTATAAAAAGACAAAACGGACTGAGGGAGTATGGCTGGGGGGTTGTACAGAGGAATTTTTTGTTTCTGTCCACTAAGCCTTTGTTGTACTGGAAATGCTGGGGGAGGTGGGAACTATTTTTAGTGCCTGCCCTTTGCCACAGTCGCCCCCCCCCCAACCCTGAAACAGGGAGTGACAGTGTACGCGTGTACAGGCACCCGCAACGGACGCCTGAATTCACCAAGTGCTTCCAACGGCCTGCTGGTGAGAGAACCTTCATGGGAGGGGGGGGACCGACAGCACGCCTGCTGACGTCACCTCCCCCCCCTGGCACAGCTGTCCTACCTCACCCTGCACCATGCGAGGGACATGCTCAAAGAGGAACACTGCGTCCCGCTACACGCTGCCAGTGGGGTGTAGTCCTTGTCGACTTTGCAGTGCTATTGCGCCACCGGCCTTGTGCCCCCCCCTCCACCCCCCCAGCTGCAGCACGCCGCCCGTGTCGTGGGTCAGAGCATTCCCTCACAACCTGACCCAGAGGACAGCCAGCCGGGCCGAGGACACGCACCTTCCGGAACCTTCTGCTGCGCTTTCGATCCCCACGCGCTGGAGGTGCCCGTTCCTCACCTTGTGCGTGTGGACAGGTGAGTCCCACAGCACTGGGACTGGGCTCTCAGCTTGCCGCCGCTCTGACCTTTGAAGCGTTTCCCACCCCCTGGAACGACACACTGAAGGGGGGGTGAGCACCAAGGTGAGAAAGACTTTGCTGACGCAGGAAAACAGGAACGGAACCCAAGGGCCTATTTAAGTGCATAAACATGCAGGCTGGCGCCCACCCACATGGCCCGTCGCCCACCCCCAGTGGCACCCTAAGTAAGACGCCCCCAAACGTGCCTACGTACGGGAGACCCGGAGACGGGGGCCTGTCACGTTCCCATTCCGCGCGATGACGCCGAGGGAGAGCCCGTATGGCGTGGCTTAGATCTTGTTTACCGTGACGTCGACGTCGTTACTCTGACTGTGAATGCCAGCCGTTTTTGTCGTCAAGGATACCACATAGTGATGTGGCTCCCCGCCAGTTAATATTACCTATTAAAGATGAGGTCATTGCTCTGCTCTAAGACCCGTTTGACTGGGGACGAGGGGCCTTTTGCTGTCGTGTCGCAGCAACTGCTCCTCTTTAAGGGTTACGCCACCTTGTGGACACCGTGCGCTGTGATTCTCCCTGCCTCCTGGTCCCTGATGGGTGTATGAGGTCACACGTCCATCCAGCCAATCAGCAGCCGGGCGGAGGGAAGCGGGACCGCCCACAGGGGGCGCTAAACATCAGCCGATGACAGCATTCCGAGCCACCACCTTGATGCTAGCCACCCTACATCCAGCCCCCATCCCCCCTCCCCCGCCAGCCAATCACCAGCAGTGGCGCTTTTCACCCCAGCAGTGCCAGAAGGTTCCGGCGAGAGTGTTTACAGTAGCCTGGAAAGAGTCGCGGCAGCTGGGCGAGGGGCCAGAAGAAGGAAAGCTTGGATCAGCACTTCACCAGGGAAAGCAGGAGGTGCTGATAGAGGGGGCTGACACCAGGGGGCGCTCTGTTTGGGGGGTGGGGCTTACTGCTGGTGCAGATCAGCTGGCAGAAGACCCTAATAATCACTGAATGAACCATTAAAAACACACACATGTGACACAGCAAACACACGACATAGTTTTTAATATGGGGTCCAGTTTTCTCCCGGAATTCCTGTGGGTTTGGTCCAAGATCTCGAGATGGTCCTGTGGATGTGTAGGTCCACCACACTGGGGGGGCATGTCTGCCTTACGAACTCACCTCTGGGCCACCCTAGTGGTCCCTGGAAACAAATACTTGCATCACAAAACATCATGGAAGACGTGATACACTCTGACAGTAGTTAACATCATTATATGAGCACCCCTGCCCAGTTTGAGGTCAGTCTGAGGGGCATGAAGCTTGCCCCCCCCCCCCCGTTACCATACGTATCACCCACACCACGCCGGCCTGCCCTCTGCTCTGAGGAGAGTGGGGGCTCCCCTGACGGCAGGGGGGCACTCGCCCCTGACAGGGTAATAATAGCTTCCAAATGGTGAAGCGGAGCACCTCAGCGAAATGAGACACAGGAGTGTGGAGTGCATATGAGAAGGTGAGCAGGCAGTACCAGGAGAGAGGGGGCGTGGCCTAGAGGGCAAGGGCGGTACCAGGAGCTGGGCTGGGGAAGGAAAGGAAGCAGGGTGAGGAGTTTACACTAGGCCGACAGAACAGGTCAGGGAAATCGGG
>JAOYFF010000099.1:493064-508648 GCA_025773925.1 Cryptomyrus ogoouensis | reverse complement strand
GCAAGGGCTGTACCAGGAGAGAGGGGGCGGGGCCTGGAGGGCAAGGGCGGTACCAGGAGAGAGGGGGCGGGCCTGGAGGGCAAGGGCGGTACCAGGGGAGAGGGGGCGGGGCCTGTAGGGCAAGGGCGGTACCAGGAGAGAGGGGTCGGGCCGAGAAATGCCTGGATGAGCATCTGAGCAGTCAGCTGTATCTAACCTCTACTCCCCACATCAAGGCTCTTCGGTCCCCACCTTTCTGTGAGACATGCTCCTTTATTAACCACTGCGCCACCTACTGGCCTGCTCATTTTATGCCAAATAACAAATTACTTTGTTTGTTGTCTTCTGTCTATGAGAATCTCTAGGCAGCTCTTTTTCTGACCTTGGGGTGACTCTCTGTGTCTCAGCGCGCTATGGTAACCGCGTCTGTGTCTGTCCCGGGGGGGGTCAGGCTGGCTGTGTCCCCGGGACACCCTCTGACGACACGTGCTCCAAGGGCTGATTGATTTTCTGCGCGTGTCCCTTTTGTCCCCACAGACAAGTGAATGAAAAACACAGCTAATGCTGCCTTATCTGCTAAATCAAACACATCCGTTCAGACCCCTGAGACATTTAACACCCAAATGTTTTTTCCTGCCGTTTCATTCATCTGAAAGACGCTTCCTTGACAATGAACAATATTTATTTACTATTTATTGCCAGTTTATTGACGTTCTTGTATTTCTTCTATTGTTCTTTGCTGCTACGTTATTTATCACAGTCTTGAAAAAGTTATTGGTTCTGAGAGATAACCAATCAGATTGTAGAGGAGGTGGGACCAAGACAGCTGATTGGTGGGTATGACTTCCAACAAAGATCTGATTGGCTATCTCTCTGAACCAATCATTTTTCTTTCTGCCATCAGAACATTTTTGAGTAAAACTCCCATGAGCTGACTTGACTTGAAATACATGCCCCACCCCCTGCCCCGCCCCAGACAGCGCCACCTAAAGGACGGGTTGATAGTGGCTATACAGCTTGACCTACCCGGATCTGGATGTAAGCAAACACGTGATCTTTACTGGCACCTTAAGTGGCTATTTGACGCTGCCGCCTCTCATTAATTCCTCGACCTGGTGAATCAGCATTTTGCTTGTGGGCACGCAGGAGTTGCACCTGCCAGCGTGCACGAGCTGCAAGCATGTTTCATTAACAAGCCGATGGCGCGTGCAGCAGCGACACACGCCAGCCCAGGGAAGCCGTCCCGTTAATCCTGTGCTGCCGCTGCTGACTGATGGACGACGGATGCAGGGATTCCCATGAGAGAAGAAGGTTTCCTGCACGGTGCAGTGCGTGCTGACCGCATCTCGCTTGTTTCCCAGCTGACACCTGGAAACACGTCGGGTGGGGGAGTTGTGGAGTGAGTCAGGTTTAAAACCCTTCCCCCTACCCCAAAGCCAACCATCCTCCCACCAGGACTACAAGATTTGATTTGCTTTCCTCCCAAAACTACAGTAAGTCTTCGTCTGGACCAAAATAAAAACACATATGGGTTTGAGGATAATAAAAGCTCATTTCTACCAAGCTGCAATGTAGCACAAACACCCACACTGTTCTGAATTCACTTGAGAATGAGTATTAATTCTTCCAACTCCCCCAGGGGCTCGTCTAAACTACTCCGGATAAACGTGTGATGATTCACTTCTGTCAAGCTCAGTGTGGCCCCAACTGCATCCTCTAAGCTACTGATCTCCAAACAGGACAGCTCCATCCTGCGCCTTAGCTGCGGAGACAGGAAGCTGTGTTACTCGTGGGGGGAGGGGGGTTCTTTTTAGAGGACAAAGACAATTCAGGACCCTGTTTAACTGGCATCGACGACCCCGAGATGTAGAGATCCAACACTGTCCCCCAAGAGCTGGAACGGGAGGCAGGGCCACCTCCAGAACAGCCTGCCTCAGTGACCTGACCGTACGCATCAGGAAAAACAGCAGCACAAACTGAATCTCCATGATTTATAAACAGGCACCGGTCTGAAAAAGCAGGTTCAGTCTTTTGGACCTCGCACATGATAAGTAACTCTGAAAAACAATTTGGTTCACTCTTACACATTTTACCGAGATGAAGGTGCATTTTCCTCACACAAAGGCTGACGTCTGCCTTTTAAATGAGTCACGGGCATTTCCGTAGACGCCTATACACCCTCCTCACACCTGCTCCCGATGCCCTTGTTCCGCAGATGATGGATGGTGGAGCGCGACGTAGCCGCGACGCTAACATGACGTTTCCTTCACTTTCCTGCTCACTGTTCCTCCTCCAATGGGAACCGGTCTGTCTGTCCGTAAAAGTCGCCCGGCTCTCGCGTGCATCAGGGCCCGGTCGGCAAACGCACCTCAGCTCCTGTTCTGGACAGAGACCCTCACAGACACCTGGAACACGAGCCCTGAGGCAAAGAGGACGGAGCGTACTGCCACCTTCAAATTGGGTGGGGCGCAACTCAGGAGCCCGGGGGGGACGAGCGAGATGTGTACCCTCAGTATTTCATTTGAATTCATTCATTCCCTCCAATATACAAACCTTTGTATTTAAATTAGTAAGCTGAGTCCCTCCCAACATCAAATTGACTCCCATGCCCATGTTCTACTTCCTCTGAGGTTTTCATCAAAAGACAACTGGCTTGTAAACTCCAAAGATGGCTGTATTATGGCAGAGGGGCAGGTCCCCCCCCTCCCCCCACGATGGGCAGCCCTGGAAGGATGGAGGATGACAGCTTGTGGGTGTCTTAAGGGTCACCGGTATTTAAACTGGCAGCATCTGATAACACGGAATGTTCTGGACTTTTGGTATGCCACACCCTTTTTTTTTAGAAGACTGCCCCCTTGTTTTTTTAAGAGGGGAAGACTAGTCGCTCCAAAAGATTTTCGCTCACGCACGAACTGTTCCTCTCTTGCGGGTTTCCAGCATCCCAGTGTCACACCAGCATAAGGCAAATATGGAGAGGACCCCCACCTCACCTCAAACTTTAAGAGCCGGGCAGCTTCACAGATCGGGGGCACAGCGGGAGAGTGACCTGTTTCCGGCAAAGGAATTCCCCGCACTGGAGGGGTGGAGGGGCTGGAAGTGTCAGCCATCTGTGAGGCGGCCTGCTCAGGGCTGTCCTGCGTGTCATGTGTGACATGGGGGGGGGGGACCGGGGGTGGTCGCCTTGGTTGCCTTGCATGTGTGCCTGTGACTGACCCCCTGCCGGCTGGCCATCAGACTCATAACCACTGCGTAACACTCCGATGTGCAGTGTCCTCCGATGTGCAGTGTCCTCAGGTGTGCAGTGTCCTCAGGTGTGCGGCCACCAACCTCCACTTAAAAGATTCACAAAGGCAGACACCCCCGTCCAAATAAGGCGAACATTATGGTGAGCTATCTAACACGTTGAGTACAGACCGCTCCCGTCTGCGGTCTGCCGTGTCCCTCTGCCTGCGCGCGTCTGGCGCCTCAGACCGCTGTACCGCTCCCTGTTCAGCACAGTAATGTTACAGGGACGTCAGACGCTTTTTCTGTCGCCATGGGTTTTATTACTTGCCCTCTTTTTATGTCAATTACAGACGCTGTTATACAAGAAATAAATAATTAAAATTAGCCTGGCTTGCAGTATATTTACAAACAATGCACACTGCCGTGCAAACCCTGGGTCTCCAGACAGTATATAAATTGCCTCACGTCCTTTTTTATTTAAAGGACATGCAAGATAAGTTTAGAATAAGCTTCACCGCGGTGTATATGTTCCTCTTTGCAGTGTAAAAGTACAGTGCTTTCAATCGGGACATAATCAACGGGCCATTGCGTTGATTTTAATGACTATTTATCTTTCTTTTCTGGCTCTTCACCTGTGCCCAGCTCCCTCGCAAACTGGCACGATTAATGAAACAAAACGATAAGAATAACTGATCTGGACCTACGATAATTCTGCGATCGTGGAGGTAATACCCCAACTGGGATTTAAATGTCTCCCTCGATCAATTTCCCACACTGTCATGCTTTATGATCATTATAAAAAAAGATAGCCATAATCTGAAATCGTAACATAATTTTAACTACTGTCGAGTTTAATTTAGGGGAAAGACTCGGTACGCATCTAAAAAAATGAATGCTTAAAAGCATGATTTGTTAAAAGAAAAAACACCTACGGAAATTACTGTATATGCACTGGGCAGGTTTCTTTTTGCAATCGGTTCCGTTTCTTGTTTATTTTTGTCCTAGTCACCCAGGAATAAACCACAAAGGCCACAAAGGCGTTTTTTGCCTTTTCTTTGTTTAAAGGGGCGCACAAAGGTTGTCGGATTAATATAACTCCTGCTGGTGAGGGGCGTTTTATTAAGAGCCGCCCGTCCCGTGTGGATAAAAAAAGGAAAAGCTGACGGTTCTGCTCGCATCGGTCCAGCATGGACTCTAGAGGGTCTCCTATCCTCAGCATCCACCTACTGCGACGGACGGACGGAGAAATGAGGACGGCGTGAGGAGATCCGCGCACAGCCGGACCGGGGACGCGCATCGCCGCCGAATCAGAGACAGCCGCAGTTTTTAATTCCCGGGGACAAGAGGGGGAAGACAGAAAAGCATCGGCACACCTTCTTTTTGTTATTTCTGATCGCAAGGACGGAGAGAGGTTGTAAGACGTGGGAGATAGTAAGATGTGAACATCTACTTCGTTCGTCTGCTCCGGCGTGACTGCATCTCACACTTTCGTGACTCTAATGAATGTAAAAGATCCCAGACGCCGTGCCATTTCTCTCCTTCGTGTGGGATTTTAAAACGCCGTAATGTCTGCGATATTTCCTTCTTTGTTAGGTAAGTTTATTTTCCGCATAAAGCACATGAATAATGCCACATCCATTGTTCTTTGCGGAAGGGAAACACAGGTGACAAATGCACCCGCGGCTCGCGATCACGCTCAGCTCTGACTGAGATTTTATTGCATTTTGCGGCGGATGAATGGCAATTTTCTGTTGTAAATTTATAAATTCCAGTGGTTACTCTGTACAAAGGGCAGTGTATCCCTCCAGTCATGCACTGCTATTGTCTCTGTCTCTTCAACCTACTACTGCCTTGCCAGTCAGATTAAGACTTCAGACACGGCAGGGTTTTTAAACAACGCATGGAATATTTTAGCGTGATTTATCGGCATTTATCCTGAATTAAAAAGAGGGAAGTTCCGTCCCGTAAGGGAAAAATCCAACAGGCTTCTGTATAGCAACGTTAAAACAGGGGCACCTTGCCTTTCTGTTATGATAGCCGTATTATAGCCACTGAAGGGTGTTCATTGCTGTGTCATTAAAATACTGCCGGAAGACTGTTTGTTTTTAATTTAATTTTATTTATTTAAATGCACACGTTGTGGGACCCAAAGAGAACCAGTGGCCTTGAGTTTTTGAATGACCTGCGGAGGAGCGCGGGGCTCCTGACCGGTCGGGGCGCGAGGTCAAATCCTGGGGTAAATGTGTTCAAAGGCGCATTGCTTAAACCTCGTCTTTGGGATTGCAAAGTTATGAGACGGCCAGCTGGCCTGGACTGCAAGACGATCATCTTATATTGCCAAATAAATAGTGTGTGTTATATGTTACAGCAGATCTAAGCCTTTACACTCACGCTCCGTGTTTTGAATTGTGTTACAATCACTGCACCAAACTTTGCAGATTCTTTTTTTTTTTTTGTCACGACAAAATTGTCAGTATGATTTTAACACATTCACTTGAGCCGTCTTGTGTTGTCATATATCTCTTTGAAGTAAGTCTGGACATTATAGCTAGTTTCATTCTTTACATAGTTTTATGCCGATCGCACGTTTAATTATTAAACACACACACATTTGTAGTCCCCGTACAGGTGATGGAATGCCGGCCACTTTAAGGTTCGATCTAGCCGCTGTAGTAGGGATAGTAGGCGGCTCGGATGCTCGGCAGTGCGCACTGCGCCGCCCTCCTGCGCCCCATCCCGCCGTGTCACCCGCGTACACGTCCTTGGGACGACGCCGAAACCCCGCGCTCCAGTCCGGGACATCGCAAGGTCCATCGCGGCGGGCGGACAGCGGCGCTGAATCCCCGCTGCCTTACGCAATGCCGTCCTCAGTCATCAGCGTGCATCATTTTACAACTGGCAAAAAGACACCGCTGGTACCGTGACTAAATTAATTCAACCACCCCCCTGCATGGGTGTTTTCGTTGTCATATCGAGCTCTCTCTCTCATTCCCCCGCTAACAAGCTTTTTGAAGATATTGATCTCCTTTGATCTGGACTGATGTTATCGGCAAATTGTTCTCGTTCTGGAATCTCTGGTCGTGCAGCTTTCAATTTATAATAACGTAAGACCGGTATATTAAAGTTACTAATTTCTATTACACTTCTAGAACTGACTACCGTCATACATAAACACTACATCAATGTCTACAAACTTGGACTCTCAGCAGCTTCTCAGGCGCTGTACTGTTCAGTCGTGATGGGGCTCAGATGTTAGTTCAGGATGAAATATCTTCCTTTCTCGCTTTGAGTGACTGGTGATTTAACAAGAGCGTTTTTAAAATTCCAACCCAGAGGTGTTGTGCCCTTGTCCGGCGGAGGGGGGATGGGTGAACGCCTACATCTCCTTCTCCTATAGGCTGGAGTGCTGCATCACGGTGGGGGGTTTTTATGGACCGACGCCGGACGTAGGGGCTCTGACCTCCACTGTCCACATGCATATTGCATGCGCCGAGTAAATATTAAAATCTCCGCGAGTGCAGTCGAGTTCTCGACGCTCGAGGTGGATCGGGGGGCAGGTTAAGTGGTGCTTCTGCCTGCCTTCTATATTTAGTCTATAATCTCCGGAGACGTAGAAGGTCTGGGTCAATTTTGGAGGCGTCTCGGGCCTCCGATATCCGCAGGTCACGTGGTGACATCTCCCTGCGATCGGAGCTCGATGACCCTGGTCGAGCCGCAAAGGCGTCCTGATCATGCTGTCCGCCCACCTCGATAACCCTGAAACGTCCGTGGCTAACGTACATTTAACGTACGTGAGCGTTTTCTCAAGTAACCTCTCACTTGATGCGATTTATTCTTCATTATTATTATTATTATTGTTGTTGTTGTTGTTATTATTATTATTATTTTTTGTTGTTGTTGTTGCCAGCAGGTTTTCATCCTATAACACAATGCACCGCTGGTACCGTCGATTCATTTTGCGTTAGATTATCTTGT
The DNA here is from genome assembly GCA_025773925.1 of Cryptomyrus ogoouensis. NCBI lineage: Eukaryota > Metazoa > Chordata > Actinopteri > Osteoglossiformes > Mormyridae > Cryptomyrus > Cryptomyrus ogoouensis. Next base: position 501,469 of record JAOYFF010000099.1, on the reverse strand, counting down.
TCGGCTGAACTCTCACTGAACCCCGAACCGCTTAGTTACAGTTCTGGGTAGGTTGAAGTGTCCAGCTGTTGTACCCTTGAGCTAGGTGGTTGGCAAGAATGGTTTCTATAAATAACTTCCTGTCTAAATCGGTATTCTGCTAAAATATGATCTACCCACTAAAACACGCCACTAACTTGTTTGATCACTGCTTCCTGACGGTACAAATAATTTATAAATAACATCGTGGCTGTTATTTAGGCTATTTCGGATTCCGATCCGCATAATGTTTTGATGCGTGTAATCCCGTGGTTTCCTGCAATCCCAATTTTACTATCCGTTTTGTATCTGCAATAGTGGACCTCACTATTCGTCATCTTTCCTTTGGTAGTTTTGGTCGGGCAGAGGCTGGGACATTCTTGTGGCGCAGGGCGAGGGAATTTTCAAGCCTCTTAATCCCTAAATGACTCCCAGAGTGACACAAATGAGGACCAGATGCAGGAGTAAGCTGGTCGGGGGACTGCCGAAATATGCAGACGCTGACCGGCATGGCCCCAGCCAGACTTTTTTTATTTAATAAAGAGTGGCAGTTTTATACCACGACTCGAGGCCCCACCCACTTTGTGTTGCCTGTCCGTAAATTGACAGTCGACTTTGTGTTCAGGAGGTTATTGAAATTCATCTCAGCACCCACTGAACAATATTCCATCAGCTTTAAAACAAGCATTAATATATCTTGATGTTAAACAGGAAAAGAGGACCTCAACCCTTGTGTATTCTGTTTCTAATCTTTTAATTCAGTTTCCCATGAATCCTTAGTGCTTAAAAAAAATACCATTTAGCTTAGGATACAACCCTGTTCCCAAAGAAGTTGCCATGCCATGTATAATGTAAATAAAAGCAGAATACAATGATTTGGAAATCATATAAACCCATGTTTAATAGAACAAAGACAACATATCAAATGTTGAAAGTGAGAAAGTGTATTGTTTAATAACAAATATATGCTCAATTACAATTTGCCAGCAACACGTTTCAAAAAAGTTGGGACATGGGCATGTTTATCACTATGTTGCATCACCTCTTCTTTTAACAGCACTCTGTAAATGTCTGGATACCAAGGAGACCAGTTGCCGGAGTTCCGAAAGCGAATTATTGTCCCATTCTTGCCTGATACAGAATTTCAGCTGCTCAACAGTTCAGGGTCGCCTTTGTCATATTTTTTGTTTCATGATGCGGTAAATGTTTTCAGTGGGTGACAGGTCTGGACTGCAGACAGGCCAGTCTAGCACCCGGACTCTTCTACTACGGAGCCATGCTGTTGTAATAGGTGCAGAACGCGTGTTGGCATTGTGTTCTTGAAATATACAAGGGCCTTTTCTGAAAAAGACAGCAGCGTATGTTGCTCCAAAACACACACACACACATATATATATATGTATATATATATATATAAAATCTTCTTCAGCATTAATTAATGGTGCCTTTCACCCCAGCCATGGGCATTAATGCACCCCCAAACCATCATGGATGCTGGGCTTTGAACTGTCCGCTCATGACAAGCTGAATGGTCCCTCTCCTCTTCAGCCCAGAGGATGCAGCATCCATGTTTGCTAAAAAAGAATTTGAGATTTTGATTTGTCAGACCAGATGATAAGCTTTTCATTTTGCCTCAGTCCATCTTACATGAGCTCGGGCCCAGAGAAGCCATTTCTGGATCGTGTTTAGACATGGTTTCTTCTTTGCATGGTAGAACTTCATCCTGCATTTGTGGATGCAGTGACAAACTGTGGTCACAGATTATGATTTTCAGAAGTGTCCATGCAGTGATTTCCACTGTAGAATCATGTATGTTTGTAATGCAGTGTCATCTGACGTCCCAAAGGTCACGGCGATACAATATCCAACTCAGTCTGACCTCTGCTGGTCCTCTGCTGGTCCTCTGCTCTATGTCTGCCCACTCCCACCAGTGCCACGCCCAGCCGTTGACCTCAGCCTCCAGGCAGGTCAGGAAGCACTGGAGATGTCTAGCACAACCTCCACCACTGGGGCGACCTTCAGTACAAATGGGGTATTTCCAGACTTCCTGGTCGATTGTCTTGTTCAATTCTGAAGGACATCTTGGTTTCAGGCTGTAAGGTCTTTTTTAACAGCTCGGCCCAGCTTCAGTAGAATATACCAGAAAGTCAGACCTTTTCAATCTTGTATCTTCGCTTGTATTTATTTATTTTTTTTCCGTTACCTCTTAGCTTGTCTCCATCATGCCAGTTACCTTGTATTGACATGTTTTATGATGAAAGGTCTTTATGGTCACCCCCCCCCATCCCCATCTGTGGTTCTTTAAATCTCTCCCTCCAAATTATCAGCCTGCCTTTGAGCTCTCGCTGGCCTAATGAAAACCAGACTGCATGGCTGGGGATTCATTATAAACAAGGACGTTCACCTTGATGGGTGATGGATGTTTCTGGATCGCTCAGGCCACGCCTGGACCCCTTCAACTTTCCGCCAACAGATATTCCATCCGGAACCATCCATCTGAGGCGCGGGCCGGCTCCGGACAGCCCCGCCGACTTGCTCACGGACAAGTGGCAGGTCCGGAGTTACGTAACGCTGTCGTCTCTGGACAGGAATGTGCTTTTACATGTTTCTTTTAGGAGCTAAAAACGGCAAAGTTCCTTTTGTTTCCCCATTCCTCAATCCCGCTTCCACATAAACATTTTGATGAGCAGAAAAAACTGCAAAAAGCTCAACCTGCTTTATAATGCATGACACTGCAGGTCAGTTTGCGAAATAGATCATTTTGTACAAAGTAGATCAATTTGTACAAAATCCAAAATATGACGCTAGCGACGTGCTGCTGGTTCTTCAGCCGTCATTCTTTAACACCCGCTTATCAAATCCGGGTTTGTTTAAGCCAGAGCCTTCCCCACAATTTAGACTCTGATTGGCTGGAGCTGCGATCACATGGGTTGTGGGAGAACATGTAACAAGGACTGGAGTGGAACCCACAAACCTGGAGGTGTGAAACCCCAGTGCCTTACCGCCCGCGCGTGAAGCCGTTAACACACCCTCCATTTACTATGAAAGCCCCAGCCTTCCCGCCATCAGAAGCCACTGAAATAATTAGGTGATACAGGGATACACCATGGCAGATGTTGGATTCGCTCATGCATTGTAGGAGGGATATATCAGGTCTCTCAGCTTCACCCCGTAACCTTCACCACTTCCCGGCTCATTCGTCTCAACCAATAGCCAGCATAGGCTGCACGACATCATTTCCAGTCAGATGAGTTCCTTCGCCTTGATTTGCCGACGCTAACTCTGATTGGATGGCCTGGGCGTCCACAGTGCTGATGTGGTACTTAGGCAAGCAGGTGACGCGGTGGCCTAGTGGACCTTTGACGCTAAGCCCCTCTGTTGTACCGCTGATTAAGGTTATTTAAGCGAAATTCTTATGTAATAAAGGAGTTATGTCAATATTAATAAGCTGCGTAAGTCACTCTGGGCTAAAATTGCCTGCTTTGCAATTGAAGTAAGTCGATAAACATACAAAATCATATTTCACTTTGGAAGCTGGCCCCTCCCCTGTTCTTCCAGATGACTGGTGCTCTGCCAGTCTCACATCCTTCAGATGTCTCCCAGAGTAGCAGACGACACCAGCGCTCTATCTACACAGATGAAAGGCGTTTGATGTCTTATCAGGCAGAGACGCGTCTATGTTTAGACCCCGGCTTCTGATGGCGGTCCGCGAGAGCTTGCCGTGAACGCCACGCCATCCTTCGCCGTGACCCTCCCCAGAGAGCAGGAATATCCACCTCAGGTGCAGTACCAGAGCTGCTGCCCAGTTTGGCTTTAAGTGGTTAATGTCAGTTGGTGGCGGCCACTTGTGGCATGGAGGTAAATGACACCCGGTTTGTTTTATTTTGTTTTGTTTTATCAGCCTCCTGGTATGGACATCTCCTTCCCTTGACCAAGGTCCTGAATCCTAACATTATGTAATAAATATACAGGGATAAACAGGTACCCACACTTTGTGTGAAAATCCAGGCAAAGAAGTGTTGCAGGTTTTTTCCATTATTGAAATCTATTTTTGTGCAAGATGTTTTAATCAGAAGCAGCTACCCCAGAAGAGTGTAATCCTCTGGCAATGAAAGTCTTATTTATTGCGGTGTTATTAAATCATTAAATAGCCAGAATTTCTCAATCCAATCTGAAATTGTGCCTTGCGTAATTCCCCATGGCGTTGTTTACCATCTTTTGTATGAAATCACTGCTTTCCTCTGGCTTTAATTCCAATTCCATGCAGTATTTTTCACATTTCTCCTACTATTCTGGATGAATTAATTAACGTGCACAAAGTGTCCCCGTCTAAGCTTCATGATCAGTTATGACGCCGTCGCTCACGTAGCGCTTGTTGTTCAGCATTTCTGCATAATTAGACGTTTGGAGTTTTACCGTAATAAATATGCGTGCGTCTGCGTGTTGGCACAGAGCCGAGGACCCGCTCCCCTGCCCGTGGCCGCGCCAAGCCGTTTTTTACACGAGCAGATGGCACAGTCACCTTTGTTATCTTCACGGGTCATTAGTTTCATCTTCTGGTGGAAATGGATCGTCTCCGTGATGCTGCATGTCTATGTTCACCGTGTGCTCTTTAATATTTCTGGCCGTCTACTTGATGTAAAAAAAAAAACGTCACTGCACGATTATCATTCAGAGCAGCTAACTTGGCAAACTTAAAGTGTCCATTGTGTTTTGATCCTCGGGAACTGATATTTATATATAAACTCCAGGCAGGAAATATAACAAGCAGGGCGCTAGCTTTCGTCTAGTGAGGCAAACAAATGGCATTGATGTATTTATTTTAATGTCTTTTTTCCTCCCATACATGTCACTGAAAGTTACCGTCGTTTGCATTTGTTTGTGCTTTTATTTTTATGCGGTGGGATATTTTCGTTGTAGCAAACCAGGTTAGGTGTGTTTCTCGAGCTCCTCCGCCGAATCGTTGGCCTTCGTCCAGGTTTCAGATCTGCTGAATCCCCTAAAATGGAGTTATTTATGGCTAACGCTAGTATCCCCCCCCCCCGCGCTGTGGTTTATCTTGCACCCCCTCCCCCATTCTATTTTTAGCATCTGTACCTGGGCCTCTCAGCCACCTGACAGCCCAGCCTGCGGACCAATTGTTGCTGAAATAACAAAAACGCAGAGATCCGTGTCAGACAGTTGTCTCGGGAGCGTGCGTGCTTTGAAACACTGAAAAGTACCCTCTGTAGAAAAACGTGGGCTTTAAAACGGAGTCACGCCGAAAAAACGTGACTGTGGAAAATATCAGGTGGGCGTTTCCCCTTTATGTGAGCATTCATCAAAAGAGGACAATATATTCCACCGTTTATCGATAAACAGTATCGATCCTTGACCCATCTTTGAATAGGGAGATCGTTTTGTTTCCTCTAGCTGATCTGGGACGGGAGCCCGGCCCATCACTCTGATTTGTCACCAGACGGGGGGCTTGGGAAGAGGCAGTCTGTGCGTTGACGTTTCGAGACACCAGGAGCTGCCGCCTTCCTTTGTCTGGCCTTGAAGCTCACTCCGAGGCCTTCTGCACGGCTGCGAGCCGAGAAGGACACCCCTGTTCTAGGAGGATGGCCAGGCTCGTTGACTAATCAAGTCGTCGTTCGGACAGAAAATGACGTCACCTGGCTTTTGCAGGTGTGAGTAATTCTCTGTGATTTTGGTCCCATTCCAGCCTGCAGCCGATTTTCCAGTCAGGTGACGTCATTTTCTCCATCAGATAGGAATTAAATACAATAAGAAAGGCCCCGGGACACAGTCTGAAAAGCTGCAGACCCTCTCTCCCGTGGTTCCAGGCTTCAGCTCCCCCGGAGGCTGCTGTTATCCTGGGATGGCAGTCAGACGCAGCTTTATCCCAGTTCTGTTGCTCTGTGTTCCCATCGGGTTAAACCAGGCGGTGAGTAATAGTGCAGCCTAATCCCACACCCAGTGGGCTTCAAAGGCTAATTTCTGTCATTCTTCACTCACATCCCTCTCCGGACCACTCTCTCCCTAGGTATCACTGAGAAGATGATGAAATAATAGTCCTAAAAATGTGTAACTCTACCTTATCTAACCATAAAATAAGCTAATGACTGCAACAACCATAAAACAATGATATGAAGTACATACGGGTTTCTCACTAAGAAAATATTTCTAATGTGGTGTGGTCATACTTAACCGTTTCTTGTGGTTCCCTTGGAGACGGTGCCGTTTCCTCGGATACCGTCTCACTCCTGATCTGGGCCGATAGATTGGTTTGGGATAGGCCTGTCGATGGGCTTACCGGATCCATCCCCTAAATCGAGTGGGTCGCTTCCCGACACAGGCGTCGATGTGCTGGTTTTGATCTTAGTCACACATTGTAACTCTGGGCTGCAGAGCAATTTATGACCCGGTGGGTCAGTTTGCGATATGTGAGAATGATTACGCTCACTTTTCACGTGATTTCCTCCTCTAGTTTGGAATCACGTTTTGACCAGACACGCTAATTGAAATTGGCTGGAATAATCGTATTTCTGTTTTTTTAATTGTATTTGTAAGCCGGAAACATTGCCCCAAACTCAGAATAAGAATACCATTTGATTTTTGCTCTGGTTTGGGCTCAGAGTCATAACCATCAAATGTGGTTCCCTGGCACGCAGCATGTGATAAATCACGGTCAAAGATGTTGAGGTAAAAATTTGTTATTTTAGCTCTAACGTGTAACAGAACGAAAACGAAAGGGGCGGAGCCACTGTCTTTCATGCTGTCGAAGTGTCCATATGCCTTTCAGGTGAGGAATGACGGATGATTAGCTTGGATCAGGTGCCTGCCGCACATTTCCGAGTCAAGTGGTTTCCGCCTCATCAGAACTCAGGTGATTTCGGGCCGGAAAAGTGCAAGGCGGCAAACGAGCGCGAAAACAGATTCAGCGAAAAACAAAAACGTATGCAAAAGCTTTTCAGCAATACATTCACCTGGCACGTGAATGATCATGCCTTAGTCTTGCGCCCCCTACAGGACCCCCTTGCTTTGCACACTGCCTCCTCTAGACAACTTTAACTGGCTAAGCAGGTGTTAGACCTGGATGGACAGATATTTATCGTGATATAGGAATATGAGCGCAACATATAACTGTACCCAGCAGTCACACAGAGAGTGTATACCCACATACCCACACACAGACACACAGGCACACAAATGCGCATTATCAGCAAACCTAGCACCTGCCGCACACTTGCGTTGTAGCTCGATTGGCTGATTTACATGTAGAGGCACAGCTAACAAAGTTATATCATCAGGAAGTCCTTCCTAAGAAGGCTAATGCTTTTTTACCAGCCAATAGATTTCAATTAAAGAGTCGATGTCCATTGATTAAATGCCAAGGAGTCTTTATGGACGGTTTGAATGTGTGAGCTGGTTTGAATTGTGCTGATGTGCACGTTGGCGTCCGTGAGCAGTCACGTTTTGGCAAAAGGCCTTCGGTAGTCGTGTTTTTTTTCCTCTGTAGAAATACACCCGTTGTAACACTGATTTCCCAGAATTCCTAGCATGGGCCCATGATTTATCATGCATACATCCTGCCCCTGTGTCGCACATGGTAGAACAGTGGGATCTGCATGTTTTGGAAAGCAGCAGCTGTTTCGCCATTGATTTCTCGTTCTGACGGCTTTTCGTCAGTGGCCTTAGCGGAAGAACTTCGCACAGTCACACTGTGGATCTGAAAGCTTTCAGGTGTTTGCTGTGCTGAGGTGGGCAGTTTGGAAGCCTCCCCCCCCCCACCAGCAAAGGAAGAGACATCCCCTGCAGCATTGGACCACCGCCTGTTTTCAGGAACTATCAGACTGGACTTTGGGATGATGCCCTTGGGTCTTGGAACGATAATGATGGTTCTATATGGAGCCCCTAGGGAGGGGACAGCATTCATGCAGGTGCTCTGGGGGGGGGCTGGTCTATTAAAGCGTTTTTATTCCTGGGGCACCATTCAGCCCAAACAGAGAGAATCTTATTGTTGGTGCCCGGTCTCTCTGCCATGTTCTGCTCTTTCTATGCACATCTGACTTGCCTGGGTGGGGGGGCATGATGGATGCCAACAGCCCCCCCCCCCCCCACGTGTCTTGCTTGCAGACAGGAGTCTATATTTCTCCCTCATATCATCGTTGTGGTTATTGTGTTTCCAGCAGAGAGGCAGCTCTCTCCAAATTGCCGGAATAAATATTGCAATATTGTGTGAGATAAAGAGTCAGGGTGGGGTCAAGGAGAAGCAAATGGGGGGGGGGGGGGGGGGGCGGAAAGAAAAAGAGGGGGGGAGGGGGTGTGAACCGGGGGGGCCCCCCGGGGTGGGGGGGGGGGGGTGCCCACCCCCCCCCGTGGCGTTTCCCCCCGTGTTTGTTGGG
>JAOYFF010000099.1:473272-492964 GCA_025773925.1 Cryptomyrus ogoouensis | reverse complement strand
ACCTTTGTCGTTTTTTTTTTACCAGAAAACAGGCAGCCCTCTCCAAACTTCCGGAATAAATATTCCAATATTGGCTGAACTAACGAGCCAGGGCCGGGCCAAGAGGAAGCAAATGGGGGGGGGGGGGGGTGGCTGAAAGGAAACGAGAGCGGGATCGGTGATGAACAGCGGTGGCCATCCGGGCTGTGGGAGGTGAGGTGTCCACACCACGCCGTGCCGTTACTCACCATGTTAGTTACGGTAAACGCTGTCCGGTGCCGTCTGTCTGTCCATCAGTCTGTCTGTCTGTCTGTGGGCTATGTCCATGTGCAGTAACCACATGTGTGTTTGTGTGCGTGTGTGTGTGCTTCGCGCAGCGGTTGAAGGAGGCTCGGACTCGGAACCGCAGCTCATGACTCAGCACATCAAGTCGTCTGTGGCAGGCAAAGGGAGCCCTGCTGGGGTTTCAGATGCAGCGAGATGCGGATCCAGCAGGGCGGCAGCGGGCATGTGTGCAGGATGGAGAGGGGAAGAGAGAGAAGGAGAGAGCAGGGGCACATATAGAGTATGGCCACGAGTATGTGTGTGTGTGTGCACACTGGCTGCATCTCCAATCTGCTCTCACCGATAGGTGCCAAGGTCACCTGGCTCAGCGGATGTATGAATATGCAGAAGATATCTCTCTTTTTTCTGTGGTGTCTCCCTTTCTGCTGGGGGGCGGATCAGTACCTTCCTCCACCCCTCCAGGTCGCCTGTCCTGAGTTTTAGACAACCCCCTCACTACGGTCAACCATGAACGATGACATTCTCACTTTGTAAAACATTTTACCACAGCAGTTCAGATAATACTGCCCTCTGCTGTGTGTGGGGGGACGTTTGCATGTAGATGGATTGATGGCTGGATGGATGGACTGCATCCTACCCATCATGACAGTTACCACTGAAGATAATAGCAGACAGACAGCTGGGTCTCAGCTAGTTAACCTCCTCCCCCCCCAGTCTACCTCGCAAATACCAAAATCCTTTTCTTATTGCTTATTTCCACACTGGCAGGGCTACATTCCTAACGCTGAATATTTACCACATGATGCTTACAATCACGTGGGCGTTGAATGCTTTAGCACCTCGCTGTCATCGCTATGACAACATGCAGGTCACCGGCTATCCCACAGTAGCTCCCCGCCATAGCTGCCGATCACTTCCAGGCTGGGGTGTCTAGAGTCAAACCAGTCTACAGCTTCGCCTTTAGCAGCTGTACTAACCGCTAATTCATGCCACACATATTTTATAGTGGTTATTAATGATATTAACTCTAGTACATTCATGTCTGTACACATTCCTTCACTGTTGTAATCAAAGCCCAAGCATCCCCATATTTTGTAAGTCATACCTCAAATGCTAAATATCATCAGCGTGACTCTCGTCCTACTTGTGCTTGTAATGTATCCATTTTCTGTAACTTCTTTCCCTGTTCAGGGTCGCAGAGGGTCTAGAGTGGGCACACGGCATTGAACAACCCATGGCAGGGCACACTCACACATGCCAACCCACAGGCGATTTGGCAATTCCGATTAGCCTCAGCACGATTTTGGACTGTGGGGGGGAAACCTGGAGGAAACCCCACGGGGAGAACATCTAAACCCCACACACATGGAGACATGGCGAAGAATCAAACCCAGGTCCCAGAGGTGTGAGGCGCCAGTGCTAACCACTGCATCACCATGCCGCCCCGTCCTTGTAAATATATTCTCTAAAGGAGCTTCAGAATAAGGAGCTTCAGAATGTTGGTCGCTATAAGGGCTCAGCCAAGCCCTGTGTCCCTTCTACAGCTGGCTGGTCATGTGGGCGTGCGCTGAGCGGGGGCACCACGGCTCAAGCCGGGGGGGGTTGGTAGTAATTAGCTGCTGAACTCTCTGTGGACGTCAACAGACTGGGGGGAAGTGATAACGGGGGTCCCGGCTGGGAGGTGGGGGTTGTGCAGGTGAGACAAGAGCGCGAAGACATCGACAGTAAGAGACAAGCCCAGGGAACTGTGGGAAATTCCACCAATGTGGGAGATTCTGGCATCTAAGAGCAAACCCGGCTCCGATTTCTGCTCCACCTTCTGAGTGCTCATTGACGGGCCGGAGACGTGCCATGAGAGGGAGGAAAGCCTGGAAATCCCCAAAATTCGCTGCTTGATGCACTTATCAGGAGTTTGGTGGGGGGAGGCAGCACCTTTTAATCATTGTGTCCCCCTGTCCTTGTCCCTGCCCTTGTCCCCATCCCACAGCTTCTCCCGTAAAGGAATTCCTCTGGCATACGGACAACCGTGTCTGTGACAAGGAACTCTGAGCGCTTATGTCATGCTCCCCACCTCGTCGCTGAGCTCGTCTTGCCGCAGAAAACAAAGGTCATTGTGATCGTGGTGGGCCGATCGGATTAATCCATTGGTTTCCAAAAATCCATTTTGCTTCATGCGTGAGAGACGGGCAATGGCGGTTTTTCAAGAATCTCAAAGTTGAGGTTTTGAGGCTCAGGATCGAGTGTGTGTGTGTGTGTTTGTGTGTGAGCACAATGTCCCCACAACATGATGAATGCTTTTTTTTCCATTATAAAAATCTATGACTGCAATGAAAAAATTAAAAATGCAAAAACTCTTGTATTTTGCTTGGTTATGGTGTTTTCCATTTGCCTTGGGATCCGATGTTCGGATTCCGAGATTACGTCACATCCGCTAAAAACTCAAGGGAAACAGAGTGGGATGCGTTCCATTTGCCACAGAAGTAGCAATACCATGGAGTCATATGAAAAAGCAAGATTTTTTGCTTAGCCGGACAACTTGTCGGATTTAAGGTACCTCAGTTTAAATGGCCTTTATCTTCATTCACTTACAATTAGCCCGAACTACCTTAAAGCCAACAAATAATCCAACTATTCATGAAATCCAATTCTAGACCGGTTAATTGTTAGCCATTATTAGCAATATCAGTTGATAACACATTACGAGGGCAAATGGAACGCACCATTACTTATGGTTATGGTTACGGCTGGGTAGGGGTGTTAGCGTTAGTTAGCGTTAGCATTTTCCCATTGAAATGAATGAGCAGTCTCCATAAAGATATGTTTACCCGACATGTGTGCTTGTGTGTGTGTGTGTGTGTGTGTGTGTGTGTGTGTGTGTGTGTGTTTTCCATGGGACGCCCCAGGGGGGAGGGGTCAGGGGACGGAGGAGCTTGCCATGGCTGACATCATCTTAAGGACGCCCACAGAATGAGCCCCTCCCTTAAGGCAGGCTCACGGGTGTCACGCATTTGTGCTGCAGACAAGAATTTCCATTTTCATCTTTCTCCCTCTGTTCCTTCAACCTCCTGCCCCCCCCCCCCCGCTCTTGTTTGCTGCAGCAGAGACACATGGAAGTCACCAGGCCATCTCCTGTCAGGTGTTGCTCCATCCATCATAATAAACGAGAGCCTTTTTACAATTAAAAGCACCCGGCGCCGTGGCGACCGGCTATTAGACTGAGTTTATAATCGAGTTGCGACTGTGCTTAGTGACCTGTGCAAGGGGGGGGGGGGTCTGTCTCTTACTTCTCCCTCCTCCTCTTACTAAAACTGCTCTGCCCCACCCTCTCCAACCTCAGGTTGGGGGGAGCCTCCCTCTGTGCAGCCGGGAACTTAGCAAACTTGTGCAGGGTGTTCGACATGTTTCCTAATCTGTTTCTGTCTCGGAGGAATCAGCATTTGGTGCTGGTGTCTGTCAGCCTTTAGCCTGCAATTGTGGGAGATCTACGTGACTAAGGAAGCAAACCATGTGGCACCCCGACCCAGAGCCAGGCCGTGCTGGCCGGACGCTGTGCGTGTGCGAATCCAGCGCAACTGCAAAGTCATGAAAACTGCAATAAGTCATGTGAGTGATTCAGAGGCACCGCTTTGCCAATCTGCATGATTTTAGACTGCAGGAACCTGGAATAAACACGGGGAGCCGGTGTTGGGAATCAGAGCCCCAACAAAGGAGTGTAAGGCCACTATTCTGCCCTCTGAGTCTGCTACCGGAGATGTGTGTCTGCTAATTAAACGGAAATATGCTTAACGCTAATGTCAGCGTGTATTAGCAGAGTAGAAACTTCATTTATGTAGGGAAGTGGAGGATTTCCTCTGAGGTTCACGTTCGCAACTTAACAGTATGCAATTTGGTGGTGTTCAGTAGACCAGAAAATTCAAGACTGTTAAATCTAATTTATCCTGCTTGTTATTTGAAAATAATAGAATGTACCGGAGACTTTATTATTCTGACATTCCCAAATAGCTCTCATATGAGCTCAGGAAAACACTGATACGTTCAGTGTCATTAAAACACACATTTGGCACTGGGAGCCGTCCCCAGCCAGGGGTGTGTGTGTGTGCGTGTGCGTGTCAGCTGACAGCAGTATATTGCAAATGGACAAATACTTGGTATTTTAAATTTACCAAAAAGTAGGTATTGCATATCCAGTATCTTTCAGTCACGTTCTTCATGAATCTCTACCTCATAACTAAAGTGAAAACAGTCACTTGCTACATTTTTATTCTTTAATATTCTTTACATTTTTGTTTAAATTGCTATTTTTTTCACTGATGCCTTCCTGAAATGACAGGTGGTTCTCCCTTTTAATGGCTGCCAGCGTCCTGGTACCAAAATCACAGAAATGAAGGCCATCCCTTTAAATAATCTCCGGTCTAGCAGAGCTGGCCGGCGTCCAGGCTGCCATCTATGATTCGACACTGTTGTGCGGCTGGATGAATGGATCGTTTAAGTCCAAGGACAAAAATTGCTGCTTTGCTTTTCGGGAGTGAAGATTTTGCTGGAAAACAGAAACCTGGGGAATTTCTGAGTATGGATGTGGTGCAGTCCAAAACACGAGGGTGACCAAATGGGGGCGTGGGGGAGGGGGGGGAGCATTTGGATGCTATTCGGGAAGTGACACAATCTGCTTCCCCTGAGAAAGTGAGAGGCCTGTCCAGCAGGTCCTGACAGATTAACGCGCCTCACGTTCGGACTTGAGGGTGCACCAGCGCAATCTGGTAGCCGCCCACGCCTCGCTCCTCATGGCCCATCGAGGGCAGGAGGGGGGATACATGGCCATCGGGCCTCGTGGGCCTGCAGCCCGGCCTTCCGGATGGCTCTGGTGATTGCCGGACTAAAGCCATGCTTCCGCGGCCACACGCTGGCACCGTGCTGCGGGTTTCCTGCGGGTTGGATGCTGCTCAGGTCTCTGCATGCTTCTGACACAGAAAACAGATCGCAGATCCCACTCTGACGTGTTCTTTGCCCCCTCCTTTCTAAATCCATCTTTTTTATCATTACAAATTTAGCAAACACGAAATTTGTCGAAACTACACCAGCTGATAAAAGCTTCTCCTTCTAAAAAAAACATTCCTGTTAAAAATTACTTTGTCATAATAAGGACAGTGACATTTAGGCCTAATTCATTAACTAATTAGGTTACTACCTCAGTAATTATATCGAGAAAAAAAGTTTGGGAATAATCATGTAATTATTTTCTGAGAGAAAAAGTGCAGCGAGTTTTAAAAATCTGATCCTATGTATGTTCTCCTGTGTCTCGATCAGAGTCACTGGTTTTGACTGTCATACTTTCTTGTGCCACAGGTTCACAGAATATTACTTGACATGTTTTTAATTTTTTTTTTTACGATTCAGTTACCTTCGGCGGCTTGTTGCTTGTCAGGCCCCTCCCGCTGTGCGCGCCTCACCATGGCCAGCCATTAGGGCGGCGGAAGCGAACACCCTGCTTCCTGATGTTAGTCGGCTCCAGCCGCCCGTCCCAGGGGGACCAGTGGTGCGTCGGCGGAGCCAGCCAGGCTAACAGCGTCCTGCCGGCGCTGAGGCAGGGGCCAGACCATACGCGGCCTGGAGGTCCATGTGTGAGTCCTTAGGGGAAATCATATCCCTGCCATTCATCCATCCTGCACAGACACTCAGAGAGACGCCGTGAACAGGACAGCCCGTTGCAATTGTGTCTTCTCGCTGAACCGTCACCACCGCTCGTCACACGTTAGCATTACCATTATTGTTTTTATTAACGGGGATGGTAGTACCAGAACCGGCAGGTTCCGGTTGCGTGGTTCGGTGACGGCTGTTCGCTAGCCATGTGGGCAGGTGGGGCCACGCCTGGTGGATGTGTCACGTCTTGTCCCCCTGCTGACTTTGGGGGGGTGGGGGTCGTTTTGCAGATGGATCCGACTTAGAAGCCCACGTGTACCTTTATCCTACGGCCACCCCCCACCCCCACCCTGGCAGAGCTTAGCCGGTCGGCCGTGATTGGACACGTGCCCGGGGGGAGGGGGGCGGCATTTGAGCGCCGTCGTGCCGCGCTGGCACTGGGACGGCGCTGCTCGCAAACGTGCGGCCAGCGGGAGATCGGGACACCGCAGCGATGCTCTTCCGCACCACAGTGAACCCAGAGTGGCCTGGTCTAATTCAGGCCACACGCAGACCCAGGATACGAGTGTAGGCTCTAAAAAATGGCCTCGGTGTGTCATTCGCAGTGAGAATGAAGAGTGAGGAGTGCATCCCTCCGGCTCATCTTCACCTGGCTTGTTTTATTTCCCACCGCTGTCGCCGCCATTGTGCCAGAGCGGCGAGTGTGTTGACGAACAACCATGCTGCGTTTAAGAAGGTGTCACTACCACAATTAAAATCATTCAGCTTAATGCGGGGGTGGTCGGGGTAGACAGTAAAGAGAATAATGAAGAAATGAGAGCCCATGAGGGAGAATGAGACAATCAGGGTGCCGGGGGGGGGCAGGGAGGGGTCCAGGCTTTGCCACTGTTTGTTTGGGCTGAACGCGGAACTGAGCTGCCCCCCCCCCCCGGGACAGGGGTTTTATTCAAAAATCATGCAGCTTATCATTCGCGTCCTCTTTTGTGGGGGGGGGGGGGGGGGCCTTTGTGGGGGTTAGGAAAAGCGTCTTAGCAGAAACGAAACGTGAAATTTGACTGCGATTGATTTCCTAATTATGGAATTACTTAATAGGTTGCATTAACTGTGATAGGAAAATGGGCGATTAATTAAGGCTAATTGATTTAGTGATGCGCCAATGCAGTTATCTGTAGCATCTATAACGCATTCTACGGTTAATGTTGTAATTATTTCCGAAAATGTATGTATAATGTAGGATGTATATCTTGTAAAAGATGGATCATTTCGATTTAATGTATTCATAGCCTAATTAAACCTTGTTATTACACCTGGTTTAGTGGCGCCCCCTCTAGGAGAGTGTAGATTTTGAGCCCCAGGCAGCACTGATCCTTGCGGCATGACGGCCGGACAGGGAGTCCGTTCCCATCTCTTCCTGCCTACAGCCTCGGATCCGGACATTAATCATGGAGCAGAGAGAGAGAGAAGCCAGCCGGGCGCTGGTGCTGCCACGCTCGCACCTCGATGGCCCCCCACGCCTCTCCGCTCCCCGTCCTGACAGCTGATAAACGGAGAGGTTCAGCCTGCGGTCACGCTGTGAATCACACACCGGCGTCGGCGGTCTGGGGGCTCTGCGGAACGTTCCGGATGGAGAGCGCGGTAACGCCCGAGTGAATTGCTGAAACCCACGATAGTAGCACCCGTAGTCAAGCCGGCTCTGCTGACATGTCACATGATCGGTCATGTGACCACTGGGCTGGCTGGGGGTAGTCTTTAGCGCTAGTATCAAAGGGGGTGATTGGCGGCAGTTGGTCTGTATGAATCTCCCGTGTGTTTGGTTAGCAGACGGGTCAGCGCTTAGAGGAATGGGTCGCTCGGAGGCTGCTGGGTGAGGTCTCACAGGAGGATGGGAGAAACTGCAGCTAGTGACATCAGCTGTCCCTCAGGGAGTGCACGTGCATGACCACCCCTGCAGGTGGGGCTCTTCCAGCGACCACGTCATCGCCGCCTTTCCGTGTTAATCGCTCACACCAGCACTCATGTGCGTGATCAGTCCCCCTCCAAACGAACATGAGCCAGATGTCCTCAGGATCCAACGCATGTCCTCTCTTGGGACAGATCCGGGACGGGGTCGAGACTCATGCTCCTTCCTGCAGTCTCCAGCGATCCTCTAACCGGGGGGTGCTGATGCAGCCAAAGCAAACCGGGGTGAGGGGGGGAGGGATTAACAGAAGCCTCCATCGCTTCAGAAATGAGCATTTTTGTAGTTCACTGATCAAACAGCTCCTTCAGTTTGTTATGTGAAGTTGATCGGCCAAATGAGAGTGGATTGCCCACTGACTCACAGCCACTCAGCCACTGCTGTAATTCAGAGCTCTGTCTAAATCACTCCTCTGCCCCACCCAATACCCCCCCCATCCTGCCACATCACCCTTAGTGCAGGAGCACTGCTCCTGTGTGAGTCTGAAGAGTGGGCTGATAGCGGTAAGCGCTAAACCCTGTGCAGTTCACTGGTCTATCATTACAAAGCCCTATCAACTGTCCTCCCCACCTCAGAGGAGGCATTGTCATTGGTAAAGCAATGGCACATTGATAACAAATGTTTGTGATGAGTTGCTGTTAGCTAGCCCCAAGTTAGCTGTGTGTGCTAGCCCTATGTTAGCAGTATATGCTAGCCCGAGTTAGCCATGCCAGAAATCTTATGGCAGATCTATATTATTCCATTGTTAACCTAAAATTAGCTATATCAAAAGTGTTGGGGTAGTTTGTAAACCCTACAGACAATTTACAAGGTAACGAAACTGTTACATACGTGTAAATGCGTGTGCAGACTTGTCTCAAATTGAAAATCTCACACCAGCCAGCTGACCAAAGTTGGCAACCCTACTAGCCCCAAGATAGCCGTTCATGCTAGCCCCAAGTTAGCCGTTCATGCTAGTCCCAAGTTAGCCGTGCATGCTAGCCCCAAGTTAGCCGTGCATGCTAGTCCCAAGTTAGCCGTGCATGCTAGTCCCAAGTTAGCCGTGCATGCTAGTCCCAAGTTAGCTGTTCATGCTGGCTCCAAGTTACTAGTCTCTCTTTTCTCTGCCGGAGATTGGATATTTAGTGTTTTGTTTTGAGTTCTAGTTCTGGTTTTTATCAGCACGAGGCCCATGTGCATGTCAGGAGGATATCATATCTTACGTGTGGATCCTGCCTATCCCTCCTTGTCAAAACGAAGCATCTATCGCCATGCCGACACAGCTGACCCCGATGGAGGGAGGGGTTCGTGTGAGAGGGTGGGCTGGCATCGATAGTTTTAGCCACGCCCCCGGGCTCACAGGAGAATAGCTGGAGTAAGAGGACTCCTGGTACTGGGCCCCTGCTGGGTCAACAACCCCCAGGAGTCTGTCTCGGGGGGGGCCAGGTCCTGCGGGGGAAAGTAGGGAAGGTCCCTACCATGCTCTGTCATTAACTCACCATCCTTCCCTCCGTCAGAGCTTCTCGTGGAAGCTGTTCTTCTCCTCTTAGCCGCAGGTACATCACAGCGCGATGCTGAACCCCGTGAGGCCTGACAGCAGCAGGGAGTGGACCGAGATGGATAGGAAGAGCCTCTTGAGAGACACCCCGCATACCACATTCTGGCTTCCATCAGATTTATGGCTGGGGAATTTTCCCTCTGGAGTTCGTTCTCTTGGACTATCTGCCGAGTGGAACACATTGGTAGAAAGGGGGCAGACGATAGGAATAAGAGAAGAGCGGGGTTTGAAGGACAAAGAGGCGATCCAGTCCACAGCACAACAGCAGACACTCCGCAGATGCCGTCTGCAGCCGTCTCCTCCCCTCCGATTGGCCGATCTGCCTCCGGCAGTTAGCGCAGCTTGGGGGTGGGGGTGGGATTGAGCTCTATGTCTCTTTGTTTGCCATGGAGATGCTCAGATGGGCTCCCAATGAATGCTCAGCATGTGTCAAGAAGCAGAAACGGCCAGCTACGTATGTGCCGGTGACTAGGGGAAGGTGCAGGCTGGCCGTTGTAAAGAAACGGAGGGTGTTAGCCATTGTGTATCATCACTGAGCTGCTTAATTCAGCGCGTCAAGGACAGACCCTGAGTGAGCCCTGTTACTGAGTCAGTTATCACCTGCGTTAGCTGCCTGGCTACGCTGGTTTTTCAAGTGAATTGTTTGCTGCTACCTGAATCCTATCTCCATTTTCATATTAAGTGTCTGCATTAAATATTAAATGGTCGCTTTGGGTTGTACCTTGTCTTCTTACCATGATTTCTGAATGAATTACCGCTTGGGGTGAGGGTGCCGGTACGGGACCAGGATTTCAATGGGAGAAATAAGATTGATCTGATGAAACTGCACTTATGGTGCTCCTCCAGAATCCTTTCTGTGCACACACCCTGCAAACCCTGGGGAACACGGTCTTCTCTGAAGGACGGGAGTGTTTGTCATTTTAATCTGTCACCCCCCCCCCCCCGACTCCATCAGAGGCAGAGCACTTAGCGTGTGCAGCAGTAAATAAGGCTCCACGTCTGCCTGGCCACAGGACAAGCCCTTTCATTTAGCCCGGGGGGGGAGGGGGTTCTCTCCTTGCTTACAGGGAGCTGCTCTTTGATTACTCATGTGCTGCCTTAAGTGCTCCATAAAAACGGGGGGGGTCCACCAGCAAATTGAAATGGAGGACGAAGAGAGAGGAATTTGCATAATATGCTGGCAGGAAAAAAAGAGAGAGAGAGTGATGGGGAAAATGAGTGTGGTGTTGGCCTTCAGGGTGTGATGCACTGCCTCTCTCTCAAGATGGCGACACTGGTCAGCAAGTGCGATGCCCTCGATTGCCTTCTGGTGACATCAGGGGGTCGTCAATGATGGGTATGAATCCCAGAGGGGGAGTTGCTTTTGTACTTTTCCGGGCAGTCGTTCCAGGAAGAGAAATGCAGCTTGGCATGCTGCTCTTCTGCTTCGTACCCTCTTCCTCCTCCGCTTGCTCCATCCTCCAGCTGATCCGCCCGCTGCCCTCTTCCTCCTTCACCTGACCCTATCTGTGGCCACTCCTTCTTCCGCCTGCTCCCTCCTCATCCCACTCCCTCCCCCTCCCACTCCTTGCGCCGCTGACAGGCCGCCCCATCCAGAGAGCTGCTCTTCCCTCCCAGGTATTACATGGTCCCTGCGGGGGGCCTCTCCACACGTCAGGCTTCCTGTCGCTGTGTTGGAGATCACAGCCTCATCCATGCAGATGCATGCCCATGTGCCTGCATGTGGAGTCCCGCTCCGGGGGACACGGTCCCCCTGAAAAGATGTCCCTGTCATTTTCTCGCAGATGCTGGGAATTGGCTGCTGGGTTCACAGCTTCCCGCTTTGAGCCTGGAAACTCATTCTACAGCCTCGGAGCAGTTAGTCCATATCTCAGCGAAATCCTCCTGCAAAAGCAGGCCCCAGGAACAGTTATCCATACATTCATGGTCCCACAGTGCCATGCGCAAGCGCCTGTGACCATTTCCATTGGCCACCTACTCAATCCCATTTTCCTGTCACACCGAGCTCCTTCCTATGATCATGACCAGCGGTGCAGAGACTTAAGCAAAGCATTATGGGAGCTTCGACTAGTGACTCACAGGTATTTCCGTCCAGCTGCGGGTGCAAAGCTGATTACGTGGAGGAGGCGGGCAAAGAGGTGGGTAGCATTGGAACCTTGAGCCAGAAAGGGCCAAGCTAGCATTCCCAAGATCGCCCCCTGCTGGATAAGCACCGTCAGCGCTGGTCCCACTCGGTGGGGACGAGAGACTTACTAAAACTTGAATTTGTGTCCATTTTTATTTACTTACGAAACTTGGGATGAATCTGCTCAGTCACGTCGCTAATAATCCGACGGTTTGACCGGGGAATTTCTGGTGACATTTACGTAGGTGGAAAGCTGTTTATTAACAGCCAATGACAGCTGTGTGTCTAAAAGTGAGGCGTGACGATGAACCTCAAGGCTAACAGGATGTGGGCGACTGCTCGGGGTTCCAGGCTGTTGAGTGACTAATATACTTATGATTTTCTGTGAATTTCCTTGTTTGGCCCTTACTGAGCCAAAGCCCCACAGACCATAGAGACCGGGAACCACTATAAAACCACAGAATGGCACCTTCCCAGAATCCCCAGCTTCTCTTTGGGGGGGCACGAGTCTAACCCCTCAATTCACACATGAGGGGGGGACACTGGGAATCGATGTGGCCCGCTTGTGTTTTATGTGGCGCTCTGTAACGGCCAGCCACTGTTTGCAGGTGGGACACTGCGGAGGGTGATTCCTGGGGTTCGATGTGTTTGTTATTCGTGCCCTTAGAGTGTCGCTCATGTAAATCATAGCAGTCACCAGGGGTGAAACAGTATAGTGTGCATGCTCAGAAAATAATATTTCGTTATTGTGTGGGGGGGGGGGTAGGGAAACCCAATATTTGACTTTAGAGTAAACAGCGTGGGTGTGGTGTGGTTGGCATTTCCTGTTTTCAGTTAAGAGCTGTTTGGGATGGGTGTTGTATAGTGTGACGGAACCCAGTTGAAGCATTTTGGGCCATCTCTCCCCACAGCAACACCTGGGCAGAAGCAGGGCGGGGTGGGGGGGCGAATCGAAGGCCTCCCCAAGTGCTGGGAGCACTAAGCAGACCCAGATGGCCCGAAACCGAAGCACTCCAGCTGCGCCCCCCCCCCCCCCCATTTACTGCTCAGGAAAATACAGACTCTGCAGACTGAGCTTTTCAATTAGTCCGCTTTTACGCACCACTATGTTTCGGCTTTTTATTCGTCCTTTTACTGCTTTGATGCAAGCCAGAGCCGCAGACGTTTTTAAGAACCTCCTGAGTATTAAATGTCATTTAATAAAAAGCCAATGGAAAGACGCTCAGGGTCCCGACTGCATTTTAACATTCCACCTGTTAGTGAGGCGTTTTACGTTAAGTATTCATGTTTTATTTTTTTTATTTGTTTCACATCATGGGCATTATGGATAGTGAAGGTGAATAGTGGGTGTTGCGAATAATGAATGGTACCAGAACAATGTGTAAGTCAAAGAAGTGTAATATGAATGATTACAAAATATGGGTCGCCCAAGGAGATTGGCTTAGCCTCCTGAGAATGATGGCTGGGATCATGAGTGTTTGGATGGGCCTTGCAGGGCAGAACAGAAAGCATTCAGGTATTTCAGAGTTACCTTAGTGGTGCGTCGGAGCCTCTGGCTGAAATCGAGCGGGAAGCCAAATTATCCACCACCTTCCGCACTTGGGGACATTTTTCGGCCTCTTCTGCTCAACAGAACCACGTTTCATTCATCACATTAAAAGCTGGAGCCTGTCGTCATGATGTCTTAGCGACAGAAAGGGCCCGACCTCTCGCTCATGGGCTTTTCCTGAAGCTTCCTTTAGACAGAGACAGGTCTGGCATGCGCAAAGCCCGATGACGCCGGCCGTATTGCGTGTCGCCGCACTGCTGCGCGGCTGGGGCTGCGGGAGTGCTGCAGGTTAAAATGTGCCATGGTGTTGAAGCAGCGACGCAGGGCTGGAGTGAATGTCCCCGGGGCGAGGAGGTGTGGCCTACTGTATTTACACTCCGTCCATCACCAGCCGTCACTGATCTACCGGAAAATCCCTGGCGTAGGTCCCAAGAGCAGGCCCGCGGCATTCTGGCCACGGGTTGCACTCTCTGGCAGACATGTGCTTCCTTCTCTCTCTCTCTCTCTCTCTCTCTCTCCCACTCTACGGCGTCCAGCTTGCCCTCAGGCCTCCAGACTGGTTTTGGACATGACCAACAAGCGGGGACCACGCAGTAACTGCCAAGCCCTCTGCCCCGGGGCCCCTCCGAGGGACGCTGCGCCGCCAGACGGCTTCGCCTCAGCCAGCCGGCACTTCCACGAGGGGCCCTTAATGCCCCATAAAACGGGGGAAAGATCAAAGTTGCGGGACCGCCTTTGTTTGTGTTTTCCTCTCCATAAATAGCCATGAAAGCTTTAAGGCTTTTTGAGGCTTCCATTGTACTCCAGTCTGAAATAGGTTTATTCTGCACGGCGTTGTAAACACAGTGAATGTAAGAGGGCGCACTGGAGGCGATTAAAAATACCCCAATTAGTTTTAATTGCATCCCGCCATGAGAGTCTTGCTGGATGCGAGGTGAAGTGTTTTCGGCGTGTTGACACTGACGAGAGGCACCCTTCACTGAATTAGAAGGGGGTGAATACTGAACAGGCCCCACCCCGAATGGACACCATCCAAAGGACCTTTGATGGAGGAGCAGGGATCAGAGTTCGCCCTGGGAGCTGAGGGTGTCTTTGACATTGGCATTTACGTTCATTTTTTCAATTCATCGTTTCATTCGTCCAAAGTGACATACAAGCCTACAGCTCTCAAGGAGCAAACTAGGCATAAGTGTGGCTAGGTTGAGCTTCCAATGAGAGACCAATAACAGTAACAAGAGTTAGCAACATAGGTGAGAGATACACAAAATGTAAACGTGTGACATCATAGGCTAAGGGGGTTGGTTTTGATCGGGTCTATCTATGCGTAGTGGTCTTAGCACAGTGCCTTTTCAAATACTCCTTCAGGCGGTGGCCTTGAACTACAGGCTGCTGCATCTGGAAACAACCGAAGCATCCCAGTCACATCGATTCAATTCAGGTGTCAAGCAAGCTTTCGCCGAGGATTATGTCAGCCCCGTAGCGATGCTTTGTCGAGTGGTTTGGTGACGACGGCGTTTAGACAGGATATCGACATAGAAGGGACCTACAGAAACACCCAAGACTTCAGACGAGACACATTTTCTCTTTACGCCGTTCTCCGTATCTCCGGATTTAGCTGTGCCGGTACCTGGTGCTGCCTTTTCTCCCAGCCGCTTATGGACCTTGATGGGAAGAGAAACTCCTTCCTTTGTACAATAGCCGGGCTCTTCCAGGCCTCTGGTCAGGGCATTTTATGGGAGTTTTAGCAACAGTGTTGAGCATTTCAGGTCCAGAAAGTACAAATCCAGACCAAGTTTTTGTTTCTACCAACCAGTTCAGCATAAAGAGTCACAGCCACAGAGTATTAAACTGGTTGGTAAAAACAAAATCTTGGTCTGGATTTGCAGGTTCTGGACCTGAAATACCCAACACTGTCGGTAAGACTCGCATGAAACGCCCTGATTAAGCGACGGAACAAGAAAGTTGAAACCATGATTTACACACTTTGGAGCAGATAATAGTTGCATTAAGCGACAGAGAAAGAGCATCGACACATAATCAGCGAGAGCAGGAATTGTAAGCTGCACAGCATGGCGATAATTGTGTTGCGTAAAAACATATTGCACCAGGAGATATAAATTAAGCCCATAAATTAGCCCAGGATTCTGTGCAGCTGCGAAGGAGCCCGAAAGTGCTCAGCAGAAAACCCAGAGCTACAGATACGGGTCGATCCGTAGAAGCTGAAGAGCTCAGCACAGCTTCCCTGCAATTAGGATGCAGCCAGGAGGTCAGGGCTGAAGAGGAGCCGGAGGAGGTGACATTGGAGTTGCATCTTGAAAAGCAGGAGAGGTTTTACAGTCCTGGGGATTCGGGGAAGCTTGCAGTCAGAAACAGCAGCGTCATGTCACAGGGAAACATCGATGCAGATTTTAATGCGAGGTAATAGGATCTGGACCTGACGCGTTAGCAGAATACTGTAGTAGCAACACGCTCGATCAGTCAGTCTCTCCCAGGTTGGTGCAGGGACTTCAGCTGCCTTGTCGACTCACATCTGTGGTGAATCCAGATATGAAGATGAGCTTTAAATCATACCTAATGTTCCATTTCTCTCACCATCAAGCCCCCGATGGGTGTCGCTGGGCGGGAATCAGTGAAGGTCACCTCCGTCTCCCTGTTGAAGAAATCACTCGTAACTTTCACTTGATAAATTAGCTGTAAGGTGGCGGCTTTCCATGAAACGTGATTGATGAAGATGTCCATGAATTATCCGTGACTAGTCATAGCGAGGATAAGGTTGGGGAGTATGATCTACACTGGGATGACCCTGAGGTAGACGCAGATATTTTTGATGTTCTACAGGAAGAATCTTAGCCTTTATCCCGGTCATTCCAGCCAGATCAGTGAGGATCAGTCAGCTCTGGGGAGCTCAAGTTCTTTGTAATATAGAAAGTTGAGATTGTTAGACTTTCAGTAGATGTGAAAGAGGACAGAAACTGAGGACTGTCTGGCCAGGATGTCGATGAGTCAAGATCAGAAAAGACAGGCCTGTGCGTGCAGTGCCAGAGATGCTGTGCTCTTTGTTTACACTCAAACAGTAATTGGATCATAGCCTAATCACTTAATTGGATCAATTAGTGCGTGAATTTAATACATTAGATCCTGCACTCCAGGTGCTCTGTGTTTGAGCCTTTCAGAGAGACCTGTACACTCTGAATGATGGCAGGCACTGTGGTTTCTGGGGGCCAGGGGCTGAACTCCAGATGAGGTGGGACATCCATAGTAGCTTTTCTCCTCTGCATCTGGAGCTTCAGGAGGATACTCATTATTTGTAGTTGATGATAAAGAGGGATTATTCAAACATTGTGAACAGGGGACTTCTTCCAAGACATAGATCTGTATGTATTCAGGCTTGAACCTTGGAGGTTGATAGGTTAGCATCTTTTGCATGGTAAAGCTTGGCTTATTTAGATTTAGATATATGCTGAATGTTGGTCCATTGTGGTTAAAAAGTACTGTGCTGTGGTTACCTGCTGGGGTTTTGTGTATGATTTCTGCGTAAGACGTGGCTGAGATTTGAGTGTTTTCGGTATAGGACCATGATGCTGATGCAATATCTAGGAATAACCAGGCCAGAGGAAGCTGTGATGAAATTGTGGGGGCCTAGGCAAGCAAAAGGCAGCCAGCACTGTCAATAACACTGGAGGCCAAACCATTATCCATCTGTGGAAACTGTGTCTGTGAGGCCTTCATAAATGCAGGAGAACCTCAATTTCTTCAGGCCTTTAGGGTCTATGAAAGTGCCAGGAGATGTCGATGTGTGATAAGCTTCCCCACCCACGTCTCCGTACAGCCCTTCTGTTTGTCTGATGTTTCTCCAAGTCGAGAGCCTCGCTAACAATATTTCGCTGTTGAGCGATTTGTAAAATGCTGAGTTGTATTCTCAGTTTAGGCTTTTGAATATTCTAGGGTTCTAGTCCATTTTAGCATGTCTAAGTCGCAGTGTGTCCACTCTCGGGGGGTGAACCGACAGAGTTAGGTGTCAAGTAAAGGTCAAAGCCGGTGTGTAAGGCAAGGGAACACCTTGACCTGCCCGCATATATGCACATATGGACAACCTTATGAGCATTTCCAGCAACTGCACTCAATTACGCTACCTGCTGTGACGGCCGGTGGAAGGCCAAGTCACCTGATCGCCTTAAAGTGTGCTCCACATCCCTGTCTTTGCTTATCCACCCTCTGATTCATGCTCTGGTATTTTCTGGAACACTTCAAGGGCACAGCATGGAAGTGAGCAAGTGAAATTCAAAGTTCTGAGTGTTGCGTTTGGGCTGTCCTGGGAGTTCCGGGTCAGTGGCTTCATTGGTGATGGGCGAGTTGGAGACAGTGATATGCAGTCGGGGATCTTCGGCCTGACCTCGGGCAATCGGAAGGGCGCTGGATCAGCTCATTCCACTAGCCATCCCATAATAAGATTGCGGGAAATCTCGGGAAGGAGAGTCGCCGGAGCGCAAGTGCCTCTGGGGATTTCATCAAGGAAATCGGCTCCTACGCCAGTTAGAGCTCGTGTCAGCCGACCCTCCAGGCTTTTTTTCTTACCAGCTATCACTGTCCTCCCTCATCTTCTGCCACATACCCAGTGATCAGAGTGATGACGATGCAACAGTGTGATGTTGACGCCTCAGCACGTCCACAAAAGCCCTTTAGTATCTCTTTCTGCTCAATGCCGTAAGACTCTTACCATCTGATGGATCAGGAAGGTACCAGCGGATTTGCAAAGCTGCTCATGCTGGAAGAATTTTAAATGTGTTTCTCAACGACGAGACCTGCCCTCAGCTAGGGTAGGATGATGTGGTTTCTTGTCCTATTTGTTAGCTAGGTTCTCTTGCATTGCTATCCTCTAGGAAGGAAACATTTCTATTGCGGTGTTGGCTCATGATCTACATGCAGCAGAGGTATTGTGGCTGCAGAAGCTCCACCCAGCATTCTGTGCTCTTGGCCACGCCCCCTTCATGTCCTGTACATGGCTGAGGTCTTCTACAGGCCTCTAAATGTAGTTAATGGATAGTGAAAGCTACTCTTATCCTAACAGGCTTCTGCGAAAAGGAGTTTCTACCCGGGGGCAGTGATTTGCGGATTCCGTCTCATGCCCAAAACCGCCCCTCACCCCCCCATTCCAGCAAACATGCACAAACAACCTGCCGGTCCATCTGTTCCAGGGCTGTGCGTGGGGCGCGGGGCGTGAGCAAGTGGCAGGGATGGCCGGGCAGGCAGACTCAGCGCGGCCCCCGGGACCCAGCATGGCCAAGCCCAAAGATAAACGATTTGGCCGGCATGAGCCAAAAATCTAACGAAGCGGAGAGCCCCCAAAGCCGTGCGCGGGATGGGGGGGTTTATTTGTTCTGAATGAGACTACCAGCTAGACCTTGGGGGGGGGGGAGGGTTTACAAGAGAGCAGTATCATAGCTGTGTGGAAATAAAGGAACATGTGTGACACACCAGGAGAAAAAGGTGAAAATGGCCAGCAGGTGGTGTAGCGGTAAAGCACATGGGATTGTAGCTTATGACTGATAACTGATTCAAGATCCCAGGAGGGACCCTATTGCTGAGCCCTTGACAGAAGTACTTGGCCTGGCTTTCTCCACCAAATAATGTTTTTATTTGTGTAAATAAACAGAATCAAAGCACCCCCGTAAACCTAAAGGTAGATGGTGCCTCATGTGTGTGTTTCTGCTTGTGTGAAACGATACTAGCGCAGCATTTACCCAGCTGCCAGATAAGGGTGGCTCAGTTTGGCAGCCATTTACCCAGCTTAGAAATGGGACCCCTCCCATCAGCAATCCCCCAGCACTAATGTGGGAGTGTTTGGTGCAGAACTGAAGATCTTATTGTTGTTGTTGTTGTTTATTATTGTTGTTGTTGTTGTGTTGTTGCTGTTGTTGTGTTGGTGGTGGTGTTATTATTGTCATTATTGTTGTTATTGTTAGTATTATTATTTATCTATTGTGCTGTTTTGTCAGTGTTTAGTATTCTCCCATGATATTAATTGCAGTGGTGGGTATTTCTGCACAGGCATACGGCATTACCTCACTCTCACATGACACCCGTGATGAATGCCGTCAGATTTTCCCACTACGCCCAGAGCCACGAATGGCTGCCTGCTGATCCCACCCTCATAGCTTCTGTTGCAATTTCTGCTTGTGCTGCTGCTGCTCTGTCTATCTGACCTCGCAGTTTGCAATGTGCTATTGGTTAGAGTTTGGAGCTGCTGACTGAAAAGTGGCTGAACTCACAGAATTACCGATCCCTCAGATTCTATGTGTACAGTTACTGATCTCTCATATTCCGTTTGTATAGTTACCGTTCAGTTACTGATCTCTCTTATTGTTTGTACAGTTACTGTTCAGTTACTGATCTCGCTCATTCTGTTTGTACGGTTACTGATCAGTTACAGATCTCTCATAGTCTGTTTATACAGTTACTGATTAGTTACTGATCTCTCACATTCCATTTATACAGTTGCTATTCGGTTGCTGATCGCTCACATTTCGTTTGTACAGTTACTGTTCAGTTACTGATCTCTCTCATTCTGTTTGTACAGATACTGATCCCTCTGATTATTTTCATGCTGGCCCCTCTGATCAGTC